>JAPYZJ010008036.1:0-17288 GCA_030522765.1 Ophioninae sp. B BG-2022a
AAAGCATTTTGAAGAGAAAATCATAACGAAGAGATTGAGCACAGAGTGGAGTGTCAAATCCCAAAGGAAAAAAAGTTATCGATGATTTAGTGAAAAAACGTATTTTCCCAAAAAATCCAAAAAATTTTTGGATTTTTAATATTTTTTTAATTGGTCCATTTCGATGTAATTTGATCCCCTGAGCACGAATCTACCATTCATTTCCCCCAAAACCCAAAATTTCTCCGAAAAAATAATAAAAAACTGCTATAAAGACGATTTTTTTGCTGGGTGCAGTGCTTTCGACTAAAATTCGATTATATTTGTAATCAGCGGAAAATTTTCGATTGGATAAAACCGCAAAACTCTTACCGAGGCATCGAACTTTTTTTTTCGATTTTGAAGCAGTATTGAGTTTTTTTTCCTTCATTGAGCGTCCGAACCCAAAAATTTCAAAAATTCGAAATAATGAGACGTAACATCCTAGTACAAGATTCCCTCACGTGACACACAGTCACGGATCGCTGGTGGCCGATAAACAAAAAAAAAGCAAAAAAATCTGAAATCATGAAAAATAAGATATCGAAACGCTAGTCAGAACGAGAATGGACGAGATGAAAGGAACTCTCGGGAGTCAGGAGTGTCAATGTTTCTTCTGGTAGGACCTACGGTTGAATCGATCACGAGGAACGGACAGTTTTGGAATGGGGTTGAAAGTGCGGCTCTTCCCATTCCCAAAGTCGGCCATTATGCAGGTGGCTCTTGTGTACATATTCACTCAGCCAACGGATATTCCGTGCCATTTGACTCGCCCGGTGATCCCAAAAGGCTAACTTATTGGTCCCCTTAATCAAGCGAGCACACCCGCACGCAAGCCTACCGAAATAAAAGTCGAACGACGGAGACGAAAGGAACAGATGGGGGGGGGGGGGGGGGGGGGAAGAAAGGGGGGGGAAAAAACGGGGGGTGACAGGGGGGGGGGGGGGGGGGGTTTGGGGCGCAGGGGCTGTGGGTACGAGCTGCTGGCATTGTCCACTTTAATGCTGACGTATTGCCGTGTCGCTTCGCGCGTCTTCTCGTCTCATGCACCAAGGTTTTCGGGAAAATATCGTTTCGAAGATATTTTATCTAGATTATATTTTGTGTAGATAATACGTCGATGATACATCGAGATAATCTTGATAATAATGTATCTGGATAGTGTTTGTTATTTGTGCTATTACGTACCTATCTGGATGATCTAGATTATATAGATTTTCTAGGTAATATATTTAGATTATCTAAATAGTGTATCTAGGTCATCCAGATGATGAATTTAGGTCATCTAAATAATATATATATAGAAAATCTAGATAATATTCACTGTAGACAGTTATCTGTCTTATCTCTCTAGATAATACGAGCTATCCATTTCCGAGCCCCTTTGTTTGGGTTTGAAGCAAACTTCTCGAAAACGAAAAAACGTGCTCGGTGAGTTTGACGAAACGGAGGTGCAAGCTAGACCGAGAATACTTTTTCAATATTATCCTCGAGAGCTACCATGAGGCGAAGACGTAGCGAATGACGAAAAATTACCGCGCTCCTTTACACCTCTTATCCCCGTTCGAGCTCTCGTTGAAAAAAGTCTCGTGTAAATCAGCGAGTCGATCCAAAGAGGCACGGAGACCCGAGAACGGTACGAGTCGAAGGGGAGAAAAAAAGATGAAAAGTTCCGACACGCCGTTGCGTCGTTCGTTAATTTGTCGTGAAATATGAAATTTCTCAATGGCCAAAAGTGAATTCTCAAAGGGGACCGGAACGAAACTGAATCTCGAGACTCGCCGAGTGGCGTAATAATACATTGTTAAAAACGAATATCCACGCACCAGGGACACTCCGACACACTTTTTTTCATTACCGACAGACCAGGTCAGACGCAAAAACTCGAAACCTTTTGCTTTTCTATAATCGATTTAATCCTTATTTTTTTCGATCCAAATAATTATTGCAACAATAATTGAAATCATGCACAGTTTTAAAAATTCGATAACAAATGATATCTAGATAAAAAAGCGTAGATAATTGTGTACATACGATGCCACTTGTACGAAATATTACCTAAATACAATGCTCTAGATTGGAAACACTTTTCTATGCAATATTATAAATACTCAATATTAGCTAAATAACGATAATCTGGATGACATTATTATTATTATTATCATCATTTCGTAATGGCATCATTGTTTAGTTCTTAGATTTTCGCATGATTGAGTCATGGATAGATAATTAACTAAAAGGCTAAGACAATCAATTGAAAAAAATAGAAATGTCCACGTGTAGAGTGCGGGGATAAAAGTAAAAGGGAATTCGCGATCCGCTTCGAAAATGGTCCCTGTGCGTCGTTTAGTTGTTCCCTTTGAGGGCCTCTCGGCGAGTCCCGACTCTAGAGCGAAAATGTATACCCGCCGAGCCGGTGAAACGTAACGAATTATCCGAAGCGAGAACGAGAGTCGAGGCCACATCGGCACCCCATCCGCACCGACGCGCGCGCATAATATTCGCCCCGAAAGTTTAGCGAGAGTTAAACGCCGCCGGTACAGAGGAGATACATGTCCGCCTGCGGGTTACGCACCACTGCCAGAAGATACGCCAACATGTGGCATCATTTGTTGCAGCGGTGTATCTATTTTGTATACAGGCTTCGTTGAGAAACGATCGTTTCAAGGGTAGCCCTTCTGGTCATCGATAATTTCCCCCCTCGAGTACCAACGATTATTCATTCCCAGTCACGTATCAATGATAACCTGTTTCTTTCACGAAAATTCTCATTAGGCCCATCCAAACATTTTTCGCGATAAATTCGGAAAATTCAACTTTCTAGAATCGAAAAATCGACATGTTGAAATATCAGGTTTTTGAACATTTTAGAAATTGGTTTTGTTAATTCGCGTCTGAGGAAGTTGAATTTGTAGAGAATTAATGCTCGGAAAGTCAAATTAAAAATGTTCTAAATATCAGATTGTAGAAGTTGTTTTTTTTAACCCAAACAAAACCCAAACCCAAAGTCCCTTGTTTCAACTACAAATCCAAACCCAAGTTCATTTTTTCTCATCCAACCAAAACCCAAACGAAAATTCCTTTTTTTCCTCAACCAACCAAAACCCAAACAAACCCAAACAAGCCACAAGATCCAAGGAGTGATCAGTTAAACAAAAGAGGCGAGTAAGCCAGGATTGAAACTTGGCAAGGTTGAAAGGTACAGGGGTGCGCTTATCATCAGGAATATCCATTGGGACATTGACCGTGTAGCCTGGCGTGGACATATGGTCAGCTAGGATGAGGAAGAGGGACGACGACGAGGGTTACGACAGAAAAGAAAAGGGACAAAAAAAAACAACGCGCGATACAAAACGGCGACAGAAGTTGGGAGTGTCGTCAGGCGATATATCAAGACTTAAACCGGTGTCCCCGAATGGGAGGCTAGTAGCAACAACCCAGGCCGGTTCCCGACGACCGTACAGAGGGCGACACGGACTTGCGGCGTTCCGAGCGATGAAGGGGCAGGGGGGGATGCGAATCGCTGGCGTTAGTTAATAGCCGGGATATTACGATGGCGATGGGTGACCAGGGGAATGAGGAGGGAACGGTTGAACCCGATGAATGAGCCGATCACCAAAGTATCAGACATTGAAGGACCCCATAACCGAATGCGGTTTCCAATCTGTTGCGTTTACAGGATTTTCCAGGCAATCTTATTCCCTTCTGAGTTTAGGCAAGATTACATCTGCCGATGAAGGTCCAACACCTGCTAGAAGTGAATCAGGCTAATTCGCTCGTCATTGGGATGCGACAAATTCTAGCTTTCCCAAAGCGGAAGTTGGCTTTTGGATCATGCCGTTGGGCCTAACGTGGGCCCTATTGGGAAGCCCCTAATGAGGACTCAATGATCGACCGATGTACGAAGAAAACCGAAATGGCCTTCAAAAGACCAAGGCGTTTTACCACCCACGATATTTGCACATTTGGATTCAAGTTTCGAGCTCTCGCGTGCTAAATTTATGGCAATTTATCATGCGTATCGAAACGTGCGGTATTCAACGAGGGATCCTCCTCCGAACCGCCAACTGTGAGCTTTCGTTCTCTTCTTTCGGAATTTACATAATTGCATTCGAAATATCGACGTAATAAGATGTTAAAAGAACACGGAGAACGAGCACTCTCGTACCGAAAGTTTCTCCCTTAAGCGAAATATCACGTAAAATCAACCGACGATTCGTACAGTTTCGTTTAATTATTAAACATCTGACAAAAAAAATTAATCATCTATTCTCAAGAATAATTATAATTAATTATAAGCTATAACTATTCCGATGATTGAATGGACGAATTATTATTATTACATTAAATTAATAATAAGTAACAATAGTAATAACAATTAATTAAATATACGATAATACATAAAATTATTATTATTATTAAAATGATCGTTATAAAAAGAAATAATTAGTATCTAATCTCGATGAAAAAGTTGCGATTCGGACGAGTCGTTGCGAGAAGTTTCAAGTTTCGAACGGTGTCTCCTTTGGACGGGGCAAAATAAGCATCGAACGAACGAAAAGAGGTTGGCGTACTCTTCGATCTATACTTGGCGAAAGACGCGTATGCACGCAGTAGGAAAGATAAAAGGGACGAGGAGCCGCGAGAGAGAGTGGGGAGGGGGAGCAACGTTACAAGACCGAAACTTATTATAAAAATAATCAAAGTTTTCGCCCTCTATATACTCGACGAGTTTTCTGGCGATCTCTTGGAAAGTGGAGAGCCAAAGTGGCAAGTGACTGGGTAGTGACGGGGTTGGGTTCTAGGGTCGGTTTTCAACCTGGAATTTCTGGACCGCTTCGTCTTCGTAGGTATATACTCGGGAATCGCAGGGGTTAAAGGCGGGCTTCGTTACGTTTGACAATTATGCGTTAATTTACACCTAGCGATACTTCAAACGGTTTTTATTCATTGCGCGTCGAAGCGAGTTAAGGAAGAAAGTCGAGGCGGCTGTACAACCGACGAGACACTAGTACGGACCTCGGCCTCTCAAGGGGTCAGAGTTACCGGAGTTGGTAGCGAAAGAACCCCCCCCCCCCCAGCCCACGTCCCACTCGACCTTTTCCTTCCAAAAAGGATTGCGCAAAAGTGCAAATGAAAAATCATAAAAAATCACGATGCTGAAAAGGACGAGGATTGAAGGAAAAATTGAGGAAAGGGAAGGATTGGGCAGGGGGTAGGATAAGATCTCTGGTCGTCAGAATCTCTTGAGGTTTTATTTGAGGACGAAAAGCTGCTGATACGGAAGATGGGAAGCTCACGACGTCCGACGTCGTGTACACGATCTCCCTCTCTCTCTCGTCAAAGGACCGATATGTTAATGCGCGAAGCTTCTCTGAATGTGTAACGAGTGAGTGCGAGATTGGTGGACTCTGAGGATGATTAGTTTTACACCCCTGACGCTGGTAACCCGGGACTCGTGTTTTTTTCTCCACTTTTCTCTCACGTTCTTTTTTTTTTTTATATTTTTTATTTTTGCTCCGGTCGCGCGCAAAGTTTTTTCATTAGGAATCGCTCCCCGTTGGAGTTGCCGCGTCACTCGCGAATTTGAGATCATAGGCGGCCACTACTCTCGTTCGGTAATAGGTTTGGAAGGGATTCGCAAAAATTCTTGAGATATAGGTGTATACAGGGATGTGTTTTGGCTTTTTAGTATTGTTAGGTGTTTCTGGTAATTGCTTCGAAGTTCGAGGAATTAGTCTTAAGTTTTATGAAGATGGATGCTTGCGGATTTATCTTGAATTTTTTCGAATTATTTCGAATTTTTAAGACTAATTAAAAATTTTGAAAAAAACTATTCAAGATTCGAGCAGTTGGTATTTAAAAATGATGATTTAAGATTTCATGACTAAATTTGAAAAATCGCTCATTCCCAAATCAACCCAAATCAAAGCCAAACAAATCGGCGTTTTCAAAATAATAATGATTTTATTGATTTTAACGATGCAAAACACATGACCAATTAATCCAACCCGGAATACGCGAGACGATATATCGAAGCCTGGCTGATCTCGCAGCCGCGTCGATTCCGAGGTTCACACGATTGTTTTTGTTTTTCGCACACGTGGCTCGTGTTCGCATAGAGCGCGTCGGTAATATCGCGGATGTAAAAAAAGATCGGGTCCACGTGCGCGAACGTAAACGCGTACACTCGCGGGCGGGGATTCGTGACGGCGCAACAGTTCGACAGATCGGTACGCACTCGTGCGTGAGCAAGTGCTTCAACTTTGGACGAACGCTTAAAGCAGTATTGTTCTGTTCCATTGGGGCGGTTCGATCATTAGAACCCGTTCGACGTTACCACGGTGCTTATAATAAGATCTTGATCTCGGGCTCGTGAATGTTCATGGCGAAAAATGAACGAATGTAAAATACGATCGATCAAACTTTGAGCCGATTTCATTTCCTCTCGATTCGAATTTTGCCGCATTGAAAATTGGAAGGAAATCGGCAAAAACCTCGCAAGAGATCGGCAAGAGATCGTCGAAAAAATCGGCAAGAAATCGTCAGTAAAATCGGCAAAAAATCGGCAATAAATCACCAGAACTGATTAAAAAATGATGAAATTCGGCAAAAGATCGGCAATTAACCCTTTCGCTTCCTCCCCAGAAACTGCCATCGTAGAGTTGGCGCGATGGCCGTTCCAGATGCGGGTAGATGGTGGCTGAAATTTTCTATGGTGTACGAAGAGACCCGGAGAGAAAAAGAGAGCGAGAGAGAGAGAGAGAACGCAATGGTAAACGGGTAGCGAGCGGTAGGTGGGGGTATCTGTCCTTTTTGGGCAATATAATGGCACGTGTCGTCGACAATGGGAGCGAGTGACTCTACGAGCATATCCACCCGGCATCATCAATTGCCGTTCTCGCATGGATCCTCTCTCGCGCCCCTAAAATACCAAAGGCAAACACGACTCTGTGTGACGGTGCAAGGAGAAAAGACGAAAAAAAAAGAGAGAAGCGTTTGCTCTGGGCAATGGGCGTTTCTGTCTCACGCCGTGGACTGCGCTTTGTGTTTTATTGTTTGGAAATTAATGATCGTATTTACGTACACATATATACGTCACGACGTATATCAATTGGAACGAAGAAAAAAAGGACCAAGAATTGCCATTGGATTTTGGCCATAAACGCCCACTCTCACCAGCAATTAGGTTCACAGGCTGTCCCTTAAAGTCTGAAAGTCAACCCCACGTTTGGCTGACGATCTTTCATGATTTTCTCGAAAAAATACCTTATTGGATTATTAACTTTGTTAAAAAATAAAAAAATGTGTAAAAAGGGTTCGAAGGGCAAAAAGGGCAGCCAAGAATTCGCCCTCGACCCTTCGTGATTTTCTCGAAAAAATACCTTATTAATTTATTGACTTTGTTAAAAATAAAAAAATGTAGAAAAAGGGTTCGAAGGACGAAAAGGGCATCCAAGGGTTCGCCTTTGACTGTGGAAGGTCACTTTTCGTGTCCGATCGAAACGGTAGCTCGAATGAAAAGAATTGGACTGTCCGGGGATGGGAAATGGCCAGCGTTGCGCGAGCCTTTAGGGCCGGAGCAATCTCCGAAGGAGGATCATAAAACGTCCGGGAAAGCAACGACAGCGAACCGTTTCTGGGTGGAAAAGTTCTATCGCTGTTTTATGAAGGTTATAGGGATCGAGGGAAAGGGATCGTGGAATAAGGGAACCGTGGGAGGTCCCGGAATGCTCGAGAGCCCATATCTATTCAATCGCCTGGCATATTGATATAAAAAGCGATCCAAAACCCGGCGAACGAGGAGAGAAAAAAAGGTGAATAAATTTCCAAACTTCCTGGTACAAAGAGCAAAAAAAAAAAAGGAACGCGCTAGAGGGAGTGAGAACCACCACCGGATGGACATCGAAGCGACTCGAGCTCTGTATTTGGGGTCCCCACGATCATCCTCGTACCCGCTCTCTACGCGAAACGAAAAAGCGAAAACGATATATCAAGAAAGTTTCCGATGAAACCGCGACCCCACCCACCCATGTCTCGAATGAACCCCCAACTGGAGATAACCTATCCCACCGACCCAGCATACACCCCCGCATCTTTCGATTGTCTGCTTTCGGACCAGACGTTCCTCCGGTCACGATACAGTCACATTTGGAAATGAAAAACAAACGGTCCGAGAGTTAGTCACTTGTTCCTCACTTACGTTGTCATTTTCCTGGTCCCGAAAGTCGAGGAAAGCAGAATCAGGACGTTCAGTGAAATTGCCATCAGGATTCGGTAAAACTGCCATCAGAAATTCAGTAAGGCTGTAAACAGAAATTCAGTAAAACTGTTATCAGAAATTCAGTAAAATGTCCATCAGAAATTTAATAAAACTGCCATCGGAAATTCATTGAAAGTGCTCGTCCTTCAAAAGTCAGTAACCGATCGAAAAATCCAAAAAGCCTGTGACGAGAGATCACCAAATCCGGACTCCCCGTCGTCATAGCAAAGTTCCAGATTTCTCGTAACAATTATAAACGATTAATCCGGTGGAACCTGGAACGTTTGTCGATTTGCCAGTAACTGAGTTCCTAAGAGTACGTCAATGAAGAGACGAGGTCCGTCAGCCGGATTTTCACAGCTGTCAAACTGCGGGGTTATCGATGATGGATCAGGATCCACCGGAGCTTGGAGAAAGGGCAAACTGGGAAAGCAACAAAGGAGAACGCTTTCGTCCACCTTTAGATTCGAACCCCCAATACTTTCGGCGATACAGATCGACGCGGTACGTCGCTAATGGGAATATCATGAGGGAATGCCAAAACTCGGTTCGACCGGGCCCACATTTCGAACAATGAAAGCGAACCCTTCGTCCGCGATAGGAAAACGGACGAAGAATTGGCTGCACGCCACTTTGACGTATTCCTGACGGATCTTTTTCTCGCACTCTTTCATACGCTTCGATAATAGATCGCCGATTTTGACCTCGTCGCTCCTCTCTTTCCACGCTCCACTCTCTCTCTCTCTCTCTCATCTATCATCATTTTTGCCCCTAAACTTCAAACTTTTCTTCCTCTAACGACAAGTTAAACCCACATCCGAAAAAGGCTCGTTCAACGTCAATTTTCGCTACCCGAAGCTCTGATGTCTTCATCAAACGGTTGTCCAATTCCAGATGATCCTTTATAGAAATCCGAAGCAAAAATAACTGCTGGAAAGCGAGTTTGGTGAAACTTTTGAAAATGAAAAATATCATCATCACCTACCCTGATGCAAAAAAGACAACTGGTCTTCCCCAAAGAAGAGTCAAAGTCAGAAATAATCCAAGGTCACTCAAGATCCCTCGGAATGAGATAATGGTAGCCCCGAGGCATTGTAAAGCTAGAAAAACAAATATGGAAAGTGAGCAGTTTGTTTTGAAAGGTTCCAGTCAGGTTGTCCATTTTGAATGAGAATGGGGAGGCTCCGAAGGGTACGAAACGTATCGCCTGACGCTTCTCGTCAAGCCGTTTACACCGGAGTTTGCTGGCGTTTGCTTATCGCAGCTAGGAGTGCCAAAGGCGCGGAAACGTATACGCGTATAGAGAAGACCAGAGGGTGATCGTTGTGCTGATGCTCGCGTGTCGACGCAGCATCCAGATCACGAGCTTTCTCTCTTTGGGCTCGTCTCTTTTGTGCGCCCATGTGACACAGCAGGGTTGAGGGTCCGGGGCACACTCTTCGCGAGTGCAAACAACGCTGACGCAAAAAGGGGTGCACGTGTGTTTACCGATAGTGAAATCGTTCGGATGGCAAAACTCGACGGTAACCGCGCACAATGAGAAACGAAGAGATGTCATCGGGATTCAATGTCGGTTCCGATCAATGTCAAATGTGGAATCACTGAAACGCGATGTTGGAAAAACTGGCATTCCTCATTGTTAACCCAAACAAACCCAAAAAAGCTGGAATCCTCATCGTTAATCCAAACAAACCCAAACAAACTCAGAACTTGGCCAATCCTGTCCATTCGCCAAGTGTGTTTGGGTTTGTTTGGATTAAACACCCAAACTCAGAATTCCGCCAACCCTGTCCAATTTCCGCGTTGGTTTGGGTTTGTTTGTTTGGGTTAAAAATCCAAGCCCATTCTCCAAGTAACCACGAAAAGCCTCGTTTCGACGTTTTCCGACTTGACGAAAGATCGAAAAGTGAAACTGTCCAAGTATCAGGACTCGCCGATCCGTTCCGTGATCGTACGAACTGCTGGGGCGAAAAAAGGAGGGCAAAAGGAGTATCGGGTCGAGGCGATTCGGCAGCCCGATGGGGGATGATCCGGGCACGTGGCCGACGTGTTTGCCGGGTACACAAGAGTATTCCGTACACACAGAAACGTCCGAGATACAATGCTCGATCGGTTACCAAAACAGCCGAGCCGTGTTCGCTATAAGCGATATTTATGTCGGAAGAAAAGACTCTGGAACGGGAGGAGGGTGAACGCTGGCTATTCCAAGAGAAAAACAGACAGAACCAGCGGCATCGGGGAAAAAGAACAACCAAGCTGGAACGGCGAAGCGTTTTCACACCCCTAAAAATGAGGAAAGAGCTGGAAGAGCCGGATCACCAAATTCTCGTTGCAAGTTACGAAAGACCCTCAGTTTCGAGCTTTTTAAAGTCCCAGTCGTGGAACTGGACAACCATTACGTAATTTCATTTCCACGAATTGGAAAATCGTATCTTCCGTTCACGTAACCCAAACAAACTCGATTCAAAGGGAGCCACGAATGAAGGTGGATTGGAAGCTTTACTCTGGAAAAATAGATATTTCCAGATGAGAGATAATATTGTAGATAATATTAGAGATTGGGGGAGAGAAAATGAAAAATATAAAAAAATGTAAGTCTGGCCCGGATGGAAGGGGGAGATGAAGAAGGGTGCGGAGATTTTCCAGGCGCTGAGTCGCGCGGGGATGCGTCGGTGAGATCGAACGTGATGGGGCCAAAAGGCTGGGGCTTTTTACACCGCTGATGTCACGCTAAATCTCCGACGCATTGTTCGCACCCTCGATTCTCCTGCGGGGAGAATCCCCCCGAGCCACGTGTGTACAATTTTACGTCTCGTTCATGAGAGTCGAAAACTTCGATCGACAGTCGATACGATTTTTCTACAGACAACTTTTTTATTGTTTTTTAAACGTTCGCTTGTCTAAAATATTGTTAAAATGCATTTTAAACGTTCAGTTGCCTAAAATATTGTGGAAAAGCATTTTAAATCGCTATTGGAATGAAAGTGGTTGAAAATACCATTTTGACGATTCAATTGGAGTCTGTATTCTTTGGAATTCAAGTTCTCCAAAAAGAAAGAGAAATGGAGAAAAAGTCGCGTTTCATTTTCCGTGTGGGCACGAAGTTGCCGCGGAGTTTCGCGTAATGGCAATTTACGCCTCCCACGGGAGGAGATAACTTCATATCTTCGAGGTAATCATTTATTCTCTCAATGCGAGGGGGCCGCCGAGAACGATATTGCCAAATTGAATTAGATAACGCTGATAATGCCAGCAATGCATCTCGGGTTACGAGAACGTGTTTCCCCATTCCTGTCGTGTATGCTATTATCGTAAGTGCAGATAAATGGCCCGTTCGACCTCACCTCAATCACGTGAAAATTATGACGTTTCGAGAAAATACGAAAAATCTGCTGGCTCCGGAATACTACCTGGAAAGCCTTCGTTCTTACTCATTGCAATTATCTTTATATATCTGACGATAGAAAAATATTTTCGCCGAGAGAATTATACGGAGAATTTTTAAAGAATTTTTTATTTAGGAGAAGAAAATAGTAGTCGTCTTTTGACAATTTTTTATTTGACTCTCGAAAAAGTGGATGTCTTTTGAGAATTTTTTTTGCCTCTCAAAAAAGCTCTTGGCTTTCACGAATTTTTTATTTGACTTTCAGCAATGCGGGTCTTTTTAATCAATTTTTATTTCCCCTCAAAATTGAATTTGCCTTTCGAGAATGTATAGTACCATTTTTATTGAGTAATAACACGATGAAAAAAAATCATATTTACAAAAAGGAAGAGAAAGTCTTTTTTAACCAAACGTCTTCACAATTCCAAAAACATTAAGGGGTAAATATCGAAGACGTTTTAATTCTAAACTCTTTCCATAGTAAAAAAACCACATGAATCACAATAAAAAAAAAGAAATATTTATTTATCCAGAAAAAACCCTACCTACAAATATACACTGTACCCCCTTAAAAAAATGTTTTTATTTCTCCGTCTCCTAAATTCAGTTGAAGGTCCTAAAAAAAAGTTGTTCGTCCCCGCAAGTGACATTTTACCCTTCGTTTCGTTTTTATTCGCGACTTTCCTTCGTTTTTTGAAAAACCAAGCGACTCGACGAAAAACTTTGGATCGGGAAAGTCCATTGAATCCGGTCACCCGTCGTATTACGTAAACTGAAATGAAAACATCGTGGAAAAAGTATTGGGGGCCAATAGAGAAATGGCCATTTCGCAACTGTGGCAGGTTTTTCAACAGGGGTGGATGCTGCTCCCTCCCTCTGGAAGGGGATGTTTTGTTAGGAGCGTGCGATCGTTGCCACGTGCCTGGGATTAATGTGTTTTGATTTTTAGACTTGACATTATAGTACGCGAGTGTACGAAGTCTCGTCCTCGAACCCAAACGAGGGCACGCGAACATTCTGTATGGGCAAACTCGTTTCATTGTCCTTTCACCCCCTCCCCCTCCCCCTCCCCCTCCCGCAATTTCTCTCGGATCCATCAGTGCTGGTATCAAAGAGAGAGATTTTCAGCGCTTACAAGATGGCAGATATTTTTGGGGTACCGAGAGAGCGTGGGTGTGGCGTCTGTCTTTTGGAATCGGCGAACGATCTTTGTGAGCGATTCTTCCCTGAGGATTTTGCGCGGTGAAATCGTCGAGGGAATTCCGAAACGTCAAAGCCTCGAAAGGTTAAATAAATGTACAGGGTGCTACGAAAAGCAACGTCGAAAAAAACGTCGTCCTTTGACAATTTTTCATTTGGGTTTCAAAAAAGTCGTTGTCTTTTGAGAATTTTTCCCCCGAAAAAAAAAATCAACGTCCGCATCGATGCCTCCGGTTTGCTTGACGAAGACATAATGGCTTTTCCAGACTGAAAAATATCTCCGTTTCGTCACTTCCTTCTTTCTAGATTTTTTGACAGGGGAAGGGAGCATCCCCCTGTCAAAAAAATGTCCCCTCGAAAAAAATGTACTTTTACGAGGCCATGGGTATGAAGAACCAGAGGATGGTTTTGCTAGCGATTCTCGTGGAATTTTCCAACGGAGGAGACTTTCCAAGAGGTATCGCATTAATGAGAGCAAGAGGGAAAACGAAGACCAGGGTAGGAGCCGAGGAGAACTCCGAGGGGCTCGAGGAATAGCAATTAAAAGTATCTCGCGTAATCTTCGTTAAACTTGTTCCCGGTGATTCGGTGGAAGAGAAGGCATTATTAAAACGTGCCGAGTTCCACTCCAGATCGCGAACAAAAATCTTTTCTCTCTCTCTCTCTCTCGCTTTGTCTCTGCCTCTCTTCCTCTTCCTCTTCGTTTCGCGCCTCGCACTTCGGATCGCGAAATCACAGCCACTCGTGGCTGCCAGACGTTCCAATCGGAAAACCCGAAGAACGAGACGACTGAGAAAAAAAAGGTTGCGCTAACGCCCAGAAGGAAAATTTATGATTTTTTAAAAAAATGATAAATATCATTATCATTGAGTTTAAAAAAATATGAAATTTGTCAAATACGAAATTTACTAAATATGAAGTTAAAAAATCCTTCCGAAAATAAATAATTCCTCGAAAAACTCCTCGACAAACCCAAACAGCGACCTCATCCCAACCGAAACCCTTAACCCAAACAAGCCCAAAATCGCCCTCCTCCCGAAGGAGCACACGCAACACAAAAATAATCATAAAACGCTGGTTCCGAAGCATCGAGCATTGGGTCGTACCCAGGCTCAAGAAAATCTCGGGGTATCGCGCCACGGGTGAAAAACCGAAAAGGCTCCCGCCGGAAAACCAGCTCCAAGTTTTCTCCGTGTCTCTCGTCTACCGAGTAATCCCGAGATGGCTCTATATATACCTCCTGGAATAAGATGAAAATACCCGCGGAGTTAGAGAGGTCTTACCCAAGAGTGGAGAAACGCGCCGGGACGCGAGAGACGAAGAGGAGGAAGGAGTGAGGGAGGGAGGGAGGGGGGAAGGATTTCTCTTCCGCAAAAGCTTCGACGTCCACGAAAGTGTGGGTGTCGCAAGGGGCGAGGGGGGGTGAATTCTCCAACGTTCTCCAACGTTCTCCAACCCCGACAATTCCCGATGCTTTTATGCCCTCCAAAGAGGGTTGAGGGATTCAAAGACCTCTTGTTACCTCGACTCGGCAAATAATATAGCGCCGGTGAGTGGAAGCGAAGAGCCGAGGGGAGCCCCGGGGGGGGGGGGGGGGGGGGGGGGGACTCGGAGAATTTCGCGTTGGGAAACGGGAAAAGTCGTCGCGTGTGTCGGCCCGGTTCCCGCGGTTTATAACTTTGTGTAACTCGACGCATTAACCCGTCAAATATATATTCTTCGAAAATTTATAATTCTTTCGAATACCGTACACGAGAGGGATCTCAAGTACGTACGGGAATTATAGGGAGGGAAGAGGAGGGACGAGAGTGCCCCCGGTTAATCCGACGAAAACGAATAATCCCGGAGAACGAGGAGTAGATCTGACGAGGGTGTCGATCGTCGTTTTCTACGAGTCACCAACTTTTACATTTTTACAAACAAACCCACACAAAAATACAAAAATCGTATTTCTTGTAACTTAGACATTTATTTTTAACACAGAGATAAGGAATGATTTTAAGGAAGAAGATTTCAAAAAATCTTGCAGCCAAAGTTGTGCAAATAAAGCTCTATTATTATTACAGAAAAATTATAACTTAACTAAATAATAAATAAAAATATTACAATAAAAGAAAGAGGGAGAGAGAGAGAGAGAGAGAGAGAGGAAAACGCAATGGGATGATGCGGAACACGGAGGGATGCGGAGGGAGGCAGAGAGGTAGCACTGGGTATGGTGGAGTGAGCGATATTTACATGCGATTTGCATACTAGTTGATCCCTATTGCTTCCATCTCCAACGAGACAGCAGCAACGGCTGCCAGGGATGCCTGCCACAACGCGACCCTACCAAACTTCACCAACTCACCCTCTCGATTTTCCTTATACTCTCTCTTTTCCTCTAAACCCCCCCCCCCACAGCCGGTCTCTTTCTCGATCTCTGTTTTACCGGTTTTTCGTAGAGCCCGACTAATACCGTGGCGCATAGATACGCAAATGTAAAAGCTGACTGACGTCCCGGTCCGAGTCGACTACCGAATATACGTCTGTATTTATGGTCCTTCCTGTACAACGTAATGATGGCAAAGTGGAGAATACAGTTCGGTGACAAGTTACTCGCCAAATGGCCACCCGGAGATCGATCCGTTCAATATCATTTTTTTATATTTCTGGAAAATTGTCTGCGAAATTGGTCAGTGTTTATTATTCATTTGGCTGAAGGAAAAGAGGAAGAAATATTTATGCTTGTTTGGGTTTATCGGAATTCGGGGTTTTCAATTTTATATTAATTTAGTTTGTTTTCTTCGAAGCTGAATGTTTATTTAATTTTATTCTGGTTTTCCCTTTTCGTGGGGTATTGAAGTTTCCAATAATATCGAAATTTTGGAAATTCACGGATTTCGTTCGCTTCTTTGGAAATCCATGAATTTTATTTGAATTTTTTCAAGACTTACAAATTTCATTCGAACTTTGAAATACGATCGTTCCAAACCCAACGAATTAACGTTGAATCACCTGTCCATTTCTAAACCCAAACAAATCCAAACAAACAAAAATCACAATTTTTCGAGATCGCTGTCAACGGGAAAAAAAATGTCGAAAAGACCGGTGGTTTCGTTGGAAGGATGGGTTGTTGAAACGGTGACCGAGGAAGATTCGAAGAGGACGGCAAAAAGCGAGGAAACAAAGCGAGGGAGTGAAAAAAAAAAGATGGGAAACGAGATTGGAGTGCGGAGGTTGGCAGAGGGCATAACGTTGGGCGTAATCGGGTCGTACAAATGTTGGTTAACTATCAGAGATAGGGGCGGAAAGCGGTCGTGCGCGAGGATAGCCGAGGATACAGAAGTGGTTTTGGGTAGGGCGAGACTCGGACGAGGGCCCTTCCCGTGTTCTCCAGCTTCAGTGATGGACGCACCGTGGAAGCTTTCCTATCTCTTCGCCACGAAATCCAACGAGAATTAGCAACCGAATAATTAAGGCCGACTCCCCCCCCCCCCCCCTCCCACACCCCCGCCATTTTCGCGAGTACAGCTGAATACTCAAGAATAATTCACGGCGTAAATACAGTTTCCTTGAGAGTCCAAATCCGGGAGTCTAGGCTCCTCGTACTCCGAGTCCTCTTTGCTCTTCGAGTGACGACGAAATTTCCGAATCTTTGCGGTTTTTACAACGTACGCTTTTGTTTGGCTTTGTTTTTTTTTTGGTTTTGTTTTTGTTTGGGTTATGTTTATGTTTAGGTTTCGTTTTCATTTGGGCCTGTTTGGGTTTGTTTTTTTGGAGAATATTGACGATGAGCGGTGGAAAATCGAGACGAAGCAATCGTGGACGAAACAATTCGTGCTCGGAGAGGCGACGAGTCAAACTTTCCCGAAAAAAGAAACATCGACTTGGTTGGGGGTTAGAGAATCCTCCGGTGAATCCGAGGGCCCTTCTTCCCTGAGCGTCTTAAATTCGGAAGATCGGAAGGAAGGAACGAGGGCGGGGGGGGGGGGGGGAGGAGCGATTGATATCTGAGGAGGTGGACTCCTCCCGGTGTACGCGCCACGTGCATCTCGCTTCGAGCTCGTCTCCTAATTAACTCCGTGCTCGGCGGGTAACCCCGAAGACCTCGGGGCTTCTTCCTCGTCTTGCTCGTCTTCCTCGTCGTCCTCGGGGAGCGGGAACACGCGAGGGCCCTGAAACGCCACCGCGAGAGAAACGTCGACACCCCGAACTCTACGCCCGGTCGTGCATGCGACGAGTGTACGTGTAGCATCGGGGGGAGCTGAGAAAAGGCCACTCGGCCGGGAAGCCCTCTCGTACTCCCGATAGAGCCATCATCGTCCCACCGTGCCCGATCCTCCTCCGGCATCCGTGCCCCCGACCGACCGACCGCAAACTCTCGTCTCCGGGTCAACGCCGGAGACGCTCCGTGCAAACCGGACGATCTTTCCTCACTCCCCC
>JAPYZJ010008041.1:0-18818 GCA_030522765.1 Ophioninae sp. B BG-2022a
AAAACCTTATTATTTCCAATCACGTTTTGAGAAATACTTATTTTTTACATAGCTTAAAAACTTTTCCCACACCACCAAAGGAAACACTCTCACCACGGCTACAAAGTTTGCCCGACTGATAAGTTGAAAACTGTACGCGAGTATAATGATGAAAAGACACAGAAGATCACTGTTTTTTGTAGCTAGGAGTATTAATTTTTGAGAAATGGCGGTATTCCATATTAGGAATACCATTCCATATTTGATTACTTTTCCTCTATTTGTTAATATTTCATAAACGAATCCACCCAAGATTTTTCGAATTCCACAAATGCCAAGTATATTCCAGATTCCAAGTCGAAAAATCGACGATTTCGAAAATAAAAATGATTTCCTTTGATTTTCGATCGTAACGAAAAGTGGGGATAATCGTTAAGGGTTTTTAGAAGATTTGAAAGGAAGTATCCATAAATAGATCGAGCCGCAAGGTCAGCTTCGAAGAGTTCGATCCACTTTAGTCGCGGTTGAGCCCGTGGGAGGCTCTTGGGACACGCGTGACTGCGAGATTCGCCTCACAGTAGCTACCTTGTTCCGTCTCGTTAGCCGCGCAATTCCGCCCACGACGAAAAGCCCCCTCGCGAGAATGGGAAAGGTTCTTACGCGTTTAGCCAGCCCCCTTAAGAAGTACCCACACGTCGAATCCCTCGAGCGTACCCAAATGAGTGAAAGCAATCCTCGAAGGTATGCCCGTTCGGCATTTCCGCTAAATGCCCGACAATCCACAAAGATATTTTCCCGCGGCATTTTTTTCTCCATTCGTTTCCTACCCTCAACATCCCCTTTCTTCTTCTTGCCTTCCCGTCCCTTCCGCCCGTTGCGTCTCTCCGCGAACAACTCTTATTCCTCCCGGTTGGTCCTTTTTTTTTCCTCTTTGTCCCCTACCGATAGACGAATTTCAGCTTGGCGGACTCCTTTTTTCATCCAGGTTTCTCTCGCCCATGGAAGCTTCCTTCTCGCTCCATGGTTATTTCTCTTGGAAACTATCAGGATTCTAACCACTGATCGGAGTCCCTTCCCCGGAAAATAATCGTCATTCTTGGTGTTTAGAAACGGTACACAAAACTCGTGTAAGATTTAGTTAACGAGAACAAAAAATAAGCTCAAACGCAACTTTTCGTTGTGGGTACAGTTTTTTTTTTTACGTTCTTTATTTCAAATGCAGTTTTTCGTAATCATTGTTGATTAGTTTAAATACTATTTTTCGTAATCATTGTTCTGTATTTCAAGTGTAATTTTTCATGGTTACCGCGTTCTGTTTTTATTATTTTTAAATTTTTTTCAATTTTTTATTTTTCTAAATTTATTTTTTATTTTTGTTAAATTAAAAAAAATTTTTTATTTTTATGTTATCGCGTTCTGTATTTAACTCTTCAGGGTCGACAGGTGTAATTTAATTTAATTTAATTTAGTTTAATTAAATTTGAATTCTTTGAACAATCATACATTGTTATCTCGTAAGTCCACCGAAACAGTTGAATCACAAAGAAATTCGTACATTTTTCAATAAATTCATTTTAATCGATTTTTACGACGATCGAAAAATGCCCGATGAAAAAAACGAATATCTCTTTTTTTAACGGCCACTATAAAGCTACTTCCTTTTTCCTTCAAATCGTCGTATCTCGAGATCCTAAAATTTGTCGCAAAATAATTAGCAAATTTCTCGATTAACAAAATTTTTCATTTTTCGTTTTTTTAAATATTTTTCAAATATCAAAACGAGTCTTTTTAAAGAATTTCCAGTAACCCGATCAAACCCAATTAATGAATTAACGGTAACCCAAACAAACCCAAACAGACGATTCGCCAAAGAATCTCGATCCGCTGATCCGTTTGGGTGACCGATCGAATGAGCTTTTATATCTAAATTTTGTTTTTTAATTATGAATGTTTCGAGCGCGCGCCCTCCAGCGGTTATTTTTTTTTTTTCGCGACACCCCTACGCCGTAATCTCGCGGGCATTTGACGCGCGTAAATTGCACAGCGCGAAGAGTGAACGGCACTCGACGGGAGGGAGGAGAGTTTAGCCTTTGAAGGAAGAAACGGAAGGGAGAGCTGACCGCCGGAGGCGTCACCCGCTCTTACGCTTCACCACACTTTAGCAACGGTCAATCGACCCTTCGAGTATTGGGGTACGCGACTCAATGGGCTTCGGTGTTTTGGCTCCCGCGCAGCCCCAATGAATTCATAAACTCGCCACCAACGCGGGAGACCGTCGCTTCGAGTCTGGCCAATTGATACAGATAAGTCGGGTTTGCCGAACGAGCCAAACTAATTTCTCTTCACGAATCGGGTTCCGATCAATTCGTGAAGCATTTTCCATGTTTTTCGACTTCAAAGTCGTAATTGTTGGTCGATATGCGTTTTGAGATTTCAAAATTAACCCTTTTCAAGGTAGAGGCAGTATAACACGCCACCAAAAAAAAATTTCTGATTTTACTTAATTTATAGAAATATTACCCTCTTACCCTCATTCCCCTAATTATGGGCAGTGTATATACTTCCCATTATTAGGGCACATATACTGCCACCAAATTTTCCACACATTTTTCCGTTTTAAAAAACAGTTTTCCGATTTGAAAAAAATTTTTTAAATCAAATAAAAATACACTTATTAACATACCAAAATTTCATTTCTGTACTAGGTACCTCTATTTTTCTCGGCTTTATAAAGGTTTAACCCACCGTGATCACTTGAGTCCAAATTATCTCTGGCGCAACTTTATTTGTGTTGACTATAGAGGAGAACAGTAAATTGTGTTTGGGTTTGTTCGTTTGGGTTTACGCAATAATTAATACATTTTTCAAACGAATTTACATGATAAATCACTCATTTTTGAGTATTTATTATTGTTTTTTATTTCACTCGGAAATAGACCCAATTCAAATATCAAAATAAATTTTCAATTTTCAAAAATCAAAATAAAGACCTCTTTTAAAGTGCCCACTAGGGAGCTATTCTTTTTTCTTTTTTTGTTAACTTCGGTTTCGTAAGTGTATCACCCTAAAATTTTATGAAAATATATTACAAATTTCCGGAGTTATGATTTTTTTTTTAATAAAAAATGTTTTTTTTACGTATTGTCTCGTTGCTGATTTTTGTTCGCCATTTTGAAAATTTGATGAAATAATGTTGCTGGATTGAAATTCTGTAGTTTTGAAAAAGGAAAATTCGTTTTTAATTTAAAAGTTCTTTCGTATGTATTTCGTATTCGGAATTAAAAAAAACTTCATTCTTACGTGCTCAGAATGGATTCTTCGTGTTTTGTTTCGCAATGCGTTATTTTCTCTGGCCCACATTATTAAAAACAAAAATTTGTCATATTTTTTTTTCAAAGAGAGTTTGAAAAACCATGAAGAATTAAATGGTTATTTAATTATTAATTCTGTTTTAATTAATTCATTTCTTTATTTAAATTAATGGTTATTAAATTAAATAAAGATTCTTTATTAAATTTAATTCTCATTCTTTCTTAAATTCTTATTTAAATTAATGGTTATTTAATTAAATCAAATTAAAAAACCATTTTTTCAGTCCCAACATCCATATTAGTAATTCACGGATTCCCGAATTCTCGTGCTCGATCCAACACGTTGGATACCTAAAATCATTCCGAAATCACCGAACCGTCCAAACTTCTGAAAAAAAGGCTCGAAATAAATCGAAAAGTATTTATTAAAAAAAAAAAGCTTCAACGCCGATTCAACTAAAACACCTCTTCATTACCGATCATTTCGCAATAACCGATAAAAACAACAGCAGTTATCCGGTTCGTCACCCATTCGGAGACAATAAACAAGATTCTTAAAAAACAACACTTCTCTTCTCTCTTATCGGATCTCTAATCTCTAAAGTATATTTCCAGTAACGATGTTTCTCTGGATTTCTCAACGCGTTATTTTTCCGCGACGAAAAAAAAAAAAAAAAAAAATTACCCGCGTACCCCCTCGATCGATCGTCGTGGTAATTTCTCTTCCGGAGTTTCGCGTACTATTCTTTTTGTTTTTTTTTTCCTCCTCTCTTTTTCCTCTTGTTTGTGGCTTTTCTGAAATACTCCTGTGACATTGTAGTGTGCACATTGTAGTGTACATCGCGAGGAGAAAACTGAGAGGAGGATGGGTGATTGTTGGGGAAGGGGAGAAGAGGGGGGGGGGGGGAATATAGGGTGTATAGAGGATGAAAAGGGGCGGGAGGGATTTACCGAGAGCTTTCGTGAGGGTTTTGGAGGGAGAAAAGGGATTGTCGAGGGAGGTTGGATCGGTAGCAGTCGAGAGACGTTTCGTGGGGTTGCGCGCGCAAACTTACGCCCAACGTTTCACTGGGGCTCTCTCTTGGTTCCTCGGTGGGTTTTAACGTGTAGAGAACCGATTGACAACGGGGTTGAGCCGGAGCTCTTGTTACGGAGGAGCCTGTTGGAGAACGGCGGGGTTGCTGCAACCGTGCCGATGGGAGGGAACAAGGGCTCGTCGAGGGGGATGAAAGACGATGACGCAGAGGAGAAGGAGGACGTGGAGGAGGATGAGGATGAACGAAGAATAAGACGAAGGGATAGGGGAATATACGTGTCGTGATATATATACGAGCACAAGCTTTCATCGTAATGAAGTATTCCTGCATTGCTCGTCCGCGAGAGACTCGAAGCTTTTTTTTTTTTTTCAAACGAAGAGTAAACTCCAGCTTTTGCATTAACGTGTGCGCGCTTGGCCCTCTCTTCTCCCTTCGTCTCGTTTTACCGGCAAGAGAACTCGCGGGGAGAGAACTATGTCGAGCTGAACAACGCGACTCCATAGTCTTGTTCGAGGAGTCCATACTCTTCTCACTATTCTCTCTCTCTCTTCGTTTCTCTTGTTTTCTTCGCGTTTAAAACTCTTTGATTCTTCGACGCGCCATTGTACTCCCGCGAGTTATACTCTCTATGCTTATCGCGTACTCGCACGACCAAGTATTTATAACGGACTCTAGCACTTTGGGAGCTTTATACGAGTATCTACGAATAACACGGTTCGAATCTGCCGTTGCTTCTCTTTCTTCTGGAATTTCGAAATTCATTACGCAGTCAGGTTCTTCCAACGTTGAGGTTGAAGAACTGTTAGAAGTTCGCTGATAGCTGTATCAGGCAAGTGGCAAAATCCTTCATTTTTCGGTGCTTTCGCCAAGCTTTTGGCTAGGAAACGTAGTCAGGTTCTTCTAACGTTGATGTCGAAGAACAAAAGTTCACTAATAGCTGTATCAGGCAAGCCGAAAAATCCTTCATTTTTCGGTGATTTCGCCAAGCTTTTGGCTAGGAAACGTAGTCAGGTTCTTCTAACGTTGATGTCGAAGAACAGAAGTTCACTAATAGCTGTATCAGGCAAGTGGAAAAATCCTTCATTTTTCGGTGCTTTTGCCAAGCTTTTGGCTAGGAAACGTAGTCAGGTTCTTCTAACGTTGATGTCGAAGAACAGAAGTTCACTAATAGCTGTATCAGGCAAGCCGAAAAATCCTTCATTTTTCGGTGCTTTCACCAGTTAATCCTCGTTAACATCAGCTAACGCATCTTCTAGCTTTTAACTCTCTGAAACCTTCCAAACTTCAGTTATCCTAACGGTTACCGAAAAGCTACAGGGAACTTCCTGGTAGATCGTTAGTCTCCTGAAATCTTGCGATCTTACTTGAACCGGCAGGACTGCAAGCCCGAAGAAACCTCGAACCCTAATTGGCCTAATTGGATCGTTTCAATCCATCACGACCTTACGTTTGCTCCATTCAATATCACGTCACACTTATCTTCCGGTTAGGGAAAGCCCAACGTGATCCGAACGAGTCCCCGAGTCGGAGATCGCTCGAGTGATCAATTGTGTCTAGTAATCGAGTGGCGACATTACGTCCGCGGTGTGTAATACAGCGTGTAATCGTGTAGCGTGACTAACCTCTCCACCCTCGTCACACTAATCGAATCAAGTACTCGACCGGGTTCGCTCGTGCCTACCCCGATGCCTATTGCCTCCGCGATAAACTGGGAACCAGAGCGAACTCCTTTTTTTTTAATCTCGGATTGACGATTCCCTCAGTCTAATTTTACGCTAATAAACAAAGCTCGGAGTAAAAAATGCAAAGCAAAGCTCGGAGGAAAAAAAAAACGGTGATCCAATGTCGATTGGTTTCACCAACGGTCCAATTATTTTCCATCAATCGATCTTTCAGTTTCGGTGTTTCTTAAATTTTCGACTTTGACAGACAAGTTTACACCGTTAATCCTAACAAACCCAAACGAGGAATCGAAACACCGAACGATCGCGTGTTTTTTCGTTTTTTTTTAAAACCCCATGACGCGTTCACTCCCAAAGCCAGTCAAACCCAAACCAACGAACGAGTACGACTGAAAGTTATTATCAGAAAGATATTACGAACCGGAAGACGAGTCAGTTTCTCGAAAACAACGCCATCAGTCATCGAAATTTTTCATCGTGGATGGTCATCGAGTTGTCAACGTATCGCTCGTACAGTCCTAACCAAGTTTCCTTATATTAGGTGTAGTAAAAAGAAATCCATGATTTCTCGAACAGATGGAGAAATTTTATGAGGTTCGCAACGTAGCGAGGCAACGAAAATCATTATTTTTTAATTTCTCTATTTCTTTTTCAATATAATCGTAATTAAAATACCTCAATAATTATATAAATCTTTATTGTGATAACATAGAAAAAAATGAGAAAATAAATTTCGTTGCGTCGCAACGATGCGAACTTCAGGTCCATGAAATTTCGTCATTGGTTGACTTCGGACAGGAGAATGGGTTTCTTTTTACTAAGCCTAATATTAGGATTAAAAATTGTTCGGGAGAGGAAGATAACGAAGAAAATTCTTTCTACAGAGTAAAGGAACATGAGGGTTTTGGAGGGGGGCGGGGGAGTTGGTTGGACGCAGAATCCCAATGGGGTGGTTGTTGCAACGCGATAGTCTCTCGCGGGGATTTATGGGGAAACAAATCGGGCATAGAGCTCGGCGCAAACTCTTCATACGAACCGTGACAGGGGTAGGACAATGCCGCTAATACGAATGTACACACGGGCATTACATACGAATGTCCGCGAGCAAACGAAACCGGATGTGTGGGTGTTTAGGGGTGGTAGGTTTGGTCCACCATGGGGAATTGGAGTTGCCAGTGCAGGACGGTACGCGTCGCATCGTACTGGCTTTCCAAACTCTGATATCATTTTGTCCAATTCGCCGGATGGTAGATATTACATTTGTTCGGATTTTGCGCGCATCGATTTCGTTTCCCAATTCTCATCAATAGGGATCGATAAAGAGAAAGAGACGGAGAGTTTTCAAGAATTTTTTGAATTTTTTAGAATTGCCTCGGTCGATACGTTCATACCCGTTTCTCAACCGGAAGTAACTGTCGTTACTGTTTACCAATGTGTATGATAAAATCGTAACGAAATCGTGGCTGCAGTCACCTTTGTTTCATTTGTTTGGGTTTGTTTGATAAGGACTCGTCAAATCAGTTATTTTTTGTTTGTTTGGGTTTGTTTGGGCTCGGTGCGTCGATGCGTCACGCAACGACAGTTCATCGAGTTTTAGCGACACTTTGCAAGGCCTCAAAGCCTGGTTTGTAATAATAGAGGCCATACTCTTTATCCCGACCCGTTGCGATGCTACAGCTTGACAACGGCTTTCAAGCTTCAGCTCAATGCCGACGAAAGTTTGATCGGCGATAACAACGATAACGAAAAACATGCAGAGTTGGCAAAATTGGAATTGTTCTCGATTGAATTTTCCTCTGATTGGAACATTCGTCGAACGTTGGAATATATCGCATTCGCGAATTCGAGATTAAGTCTAATTTATAGATCGATCCGTTGCGCGTATAACAAAATCGTAATTAATCCTCTATAACTCAAGAACATGGATTTTTTATTTTTTGTGGTTTACGGGTGATTGAAACGAAATAAGAATATACGTGTTTCATAGTTTTTCATTTATTCAATTATTTTCCAAAAACAAAAGAAAAACAAATCCAAACAAATTTACAAAAAAAAGAGCAAAATAATGGAAATAAATGTTATTGATAACGTCAAATATCAAATATTTGAACACTTACCTGTCCATGTTATTCACAATAAAGCCTCAAAAAAACGAAAAAACTATTTTTAAATAATTTTCAATTCGTAGCACTCGCGAACTTGTTCAAACCACTAACGACTTTGTGAAAAAACTTTAATTTGTGACAAGGTAACGCCATCTAGTGATAAGTTTTAGTACCTGTTCGTTACTTCTGTTTGTAGACTACGGTATACAGTGCAATATAATGTCAAAAAATGAATCGTATGGTTAAGTCTGCACGTGGAAACTTTTATCATTGGGGTTACCGTTTCGTTTGCCGATTTGATACAGACACGAAAACAACCGTTTTTAGGTGCCCTCTGTCCGTTTGGGTTCGGATATATTGCGCAACGATCGTTCAACGAATTTTTAGTGAAACTTTGCCAATGACTCAAAATCCGGACTAACCAATCCAGAATAATCTTTATCCCCATTCGTTGCGAAATTTTGTAGCTTTACGTACGACTTCTTCAGGTTTCGTTAAAGCATCATTTAACTGCGGTCACCAACTATACGTTGAATCCAAACAGACTGCGAGAAATGATTTCACACTTTCGACATTAGTTTTCATTCCTGATTGATAAAGCTGTACCGAAGAATACTTCGAAAAGATTGATCCGCGTGAGCTTCGCGGATTTGGATCACGTGACCTGAAGTTATTATCCTCCCTTCCCCCTCCCCTGAAGAGACTAATCTCGTAAAACTGAAAAGCACGGACGCGATCCAAGATAAAGACACATCCGTTGGTAGATCGATGCTTCCTCCCGGAAATATGTGTGTGTGTATTTTCTTTTCTACTCCTGGGTATTAAAAAGCATGACGAACATCGACATAACCTCACAAATTTTCGAAATCCGTTTTCTCGGCGTCGATTAATTTAACGACGAAAAAATCGAGCATCAGTCTTCGTAGAATTCATAGAGTCAGAAATAGATGCTTAAATTTTACGATAAAAATGTATGGACTTGACATTTGCATCGTTGCGACGCGATGCAAACTTTTCTCATTTTGCAATGCATTTTCTCATTTTTCTTATTTCGCGATGCAAATTCTTTTCTCATTTCTTTATTTATTTAGATCCATTATTTGGCAAAATATTTTTTTTTTCAGATTTCAATTCTAGGTTATCACAATAAAGATTTGTATAATTATTGAGGTATTTTACTTACGATTTCAGTAAAAAAAAAAATGTGAAGGAATTAAAAAATAATTACTTTCATTGGGCCGCAACGTTGCGAACTTCAATTTCATAAAAACGTTTCGTCCTTGAGAACTAGCGATTTAAAAATGTCGTCTATCTCGCACTCGTGTGTCACGTGGTACGTCTTCGTGTCCTTAAAAAAAAACGCTCGAATCTCTCGGGGGCAACGAGTCTCTCGTAATTCTCAAAGAAAGAGAGATCGGGATATGTCTTACCGTTTTTATGGCATTGTTCAGCGAATAATAAAAGCTGCGCGGTGTATTATTAAAGTTGTATATACGGTAGAAACCTTCTCGCCGTCGTCATCGTAATCATCAGCGTAGTCGCAACCACCACCCCCAACCTCATCTAAATCCTAACAGTTCTCGACAGTTCTCGGGGTATGGCCATCGCGATGGAATCCTTGAAGCTGTGCGGCTTTGCGCCACCGCCATTGCGCTCCTCCTCGGTCCATTAATTAACAGGCTTTGTACTTTTAAACGATGTTAAATAAATGGCATTGTTCTACGGCGAAAGGACTGAAAGGCTGGGGCCATTGTGTTTTGAGCTCGGTCTCTCCGAATGCACGCGCGCGCGCGCGAGCGCAAAAACCCCCTCCCTCCATCGGCGCTCTTCTCCTCTTCCCCCTCCACCGAACGGGCAAAGAGGTGGAAGAGAACCCGGAGTACCAGCCGAGAACCAACTACCTACTAATACCGTCGTCGCTCGGCGTCCTTTGTTCTAAACAAATACGCCAACCCTCTCAAAAACTCCCTCTGCATCAAACCCCCTCCCCCCCCTTTACCCTCGCCCGGTTGCTACCCTGCTTTTCCTACCAACCACCCACTATTTCGCTGATCCCTTTCTTCTTCCTCACTTTCCGGCCACCCATCCAACAGCTAGGCTGGTAGAAAATCCGCGCGTGCGTATCGATTGAATAATCTGCCCATTTTGTGTTCGTGTTTGTGTGTGTGGTGAACGCGTTCAACCAGAGCCCGTACCCCCCTGCCGCTTTCGTGAAACTTCCGCCGATAGATAAAAGTTTGGATAATTGAATCCTTGACAGGTTTAACAAGTACGAATCATCGAATACCTGCGAACCGAGATACCGATGGAGGAGGAGGGCGGGGGGGGGGGGGGGTAAACCTTCGATTCGAGCAGTACCGGAATTGCCTTGCTGTTAGGATTGACGCAGTTAAGAATCAATTATAGCGTTACCGTTGCTGCGGAATTGCCCAGCTTCGCTGGCTCTCCTCCGGTTAATGAACGATCAAGTTTGGATCAAGGATAGCTTTCTTTCCTTCACTTTTCAACGGCACCTAAAACGCTCTTTGTGGCGGGAATTGAGATTGTGGGTTTGTAGGTGATAAGCCCGTAACGTTTGAGCGCTTTTAACATTGTGGATCGCGGTCGAATTTGAAAAACTGTTGAGGAGGTTGGAAGTCGGAGGTTAGTCGAGGATACATTGCTGATGCATCAAGTTTGGAAACCCAAACTACGAATGCATCAAGTTTGGAAACCCAAACTACGAATGCATAAAGTTTGAAAACCCAAACTACGAATGCATCAAGTTTGGAAACCCAAACTACGAATGCATCAAGTTTGGAAACCCAAACTACGAATGCATCAAGTTTGGAAACCCAAACAAACTACGAATGCATCAAGTTTGGAAACCCAAACTACGAATGCATCAAGTTTGAAAACCCATGAACTTGATGCATCAAGTTTGAAAACCCATGAACTTGATGCATCAAGTTTGAAAATCCATGAACTTGATGCATCAAGTTTGGAAACCGAAACACTTGGTGGATCCAGTTTGAAAACCCAAACACTTGATGCATCAAGTTTGGAAACCCAAACACTTAATGCATCAAGTTTGGAAATCTAAACACTTGATGCATCAAGTTTGGAAACCCAAGCACTTGATGCATCAAGCTCGGTAACCCAAACACTTGATGCATCAAGTTTGAAAATCCATAAACTTGATGCATCAAGTTTGGAAACCCAAACTACGAATGGATCAAGTTTGGAAATCCAAACTACGAATGCATCAAGTTTGGAAACCCAAACTACGAATGCATCAAGTTTGGAAACCCAAACTACGAATGCATAAAGTTTGGAAACCCAAACTACGAATGCATCAAGTTTGGAAACCCAAACTACGAATGCATCAAGTTTGGAAACCCAAATACTTGATGCATCAAGTTTGAAAACCCAAACACTTGATGCATCAAGTTTGAAAACCCATAAACTTGATGCGTCAAGTTTGAAAACCCAAACACTTGATGCATGAAGTTTGAAAATCCATAAACTTGGTGCATCAAGTTCGGAATCCCATAAACTTGATGCATTAAGTTTGGAATCCCAAACACTTGGTGCATCAAGTTTCGGAACCCAAACACTTAATGCATCAAGTTTGGAAATCCAAACACTTGATGCATCAAGTTTCGAAACCCAAACATTTGAAGCATTCGAAAAGCCCGCCATCAGCTAGGCTCGCCATCAGTTAACTTCGATTTAACCTCTGCAGAACTTCATCAGAGTTTTCACGGATCATTAATATAACCCACCGATCAAAGTATTGAGTCAAGCGAACCAACGAAATATTAAAGCTCCTTCGAAGCACACCCTCATGCGCCGATTTTGCTAAAACGACGGCAATCCGAAGTCAAACAGGTGCGCTCGTTGTACGATCGCGAAAGCCAAGCGAACCCGGTTGAAACGCGTCGGGAAGCAAAAGCAGCCAAGGCTTTTTGTTCACGTCGCAACAAAGAACGAGAAAGAAAGGTTTACGGGCGTTGGTAACCGTGTAACGTCCAGAAAACGCACGGTGAAGGTGCAAAAGGATACCCAACTCTGACAAAGTCCTCAAAGCGTGGTTACCCGTCACAATGGACCGCACATGAGAGGTCAAGTTCCGCGAACGCTCGCAACTTCAAGTATCCAAGTATTCTTCGCTTTCGGAAACAATGCCTACCCCATAACGGTCCATTCGTTCAACTTTCAGGATCCCTTGAAACTCACGCTTTGAAAACGTCTTTGCCAAGGTCACCAAAGAAAACGGATACGTTGATGGAATTCGATGAAATCTTAAATCTGAAATGTCGAACGTTTCTCAGGCTGTGCTGCACTCACTAAACTTTCCCCTAGCCTTTACGAAATTTATTTTCTCATTTTTTTCATTTCCTTAAATCTATTATTTGACGACATATTTGTTTTTTTTCTATTTGAATTCTATGTTATCACAATAAAGATTTGTATAATTATTGAGGTATTTTAATTACAATAATATTGAAAAAGAAATAGAGAAATTAAAAAATAATGATTTTCGTTGCCTCGCAACGTTGCGAACTTCAACCTCATGCCAGCTTACCTCCCGATGATCTTCATCTCGGCTGTGCACGTTTTTTTTTCTTCCAAGGTCACCCCAAGGTCATTCTCTTTAAAAATCAACCTTCATTATCGGATTCCATCCCGTTTGTTTCAGGAATTCTCACAATTCCAAACAAACCCATAAAAACCACACTGATCGCTGATGTAAAAAAAAAAAAACATTCGCGCCCCGAAACATTTGATTAGCGGATCCTCGGTATCCGGCCACTTTTCGGGACAAATTCGAAACCCTGGATCATCCCTCGTTGATTCGTGTGATTTTGTCAGTATTTACGCGTTTAGCGAGTCCGACGGTTATCCACCTGGTTATTTCTCCGCACACTCCAACCCCTCACCCCTCTGCCATTCTCGTTCGCGATATCGCCCGCGCGTTATTAAATTCGGTGGGGACACGATGACGCGCGCGCTCACGGGTGTGTAAATTTTATTCGTCGTCGGTCGATACACATGCACACGACGCCTGGCTGTCGCCATTGTATCCGTTCTTTGTGGAAAAACTCGCGTCGCACCCGCGCTCAACACGTTATCATTATGCAGCATGACGTCGTCCAATTATAATCTAACGAGGTTCAACGGTGCCCAAGAGGACGTGACGAAGGGGTATTATACACGTACCCATAGCGTACCCTCATACGTACACACGTTTCGGTTGTGCTTCCACCCAAACGCACACACGCTACATATCATTATTGCGCAAATATAAATGCGCTCATTGTCCACTGTTTTTTTTTTTTGTTTATACCTTCGAGCGAATTCACTGAGTAAATACCTGCCGCTTCAAATGCGAGGAAAAAAAAAAATCAGTCGCGTGAGCTACGCGGTAGATCGATGGATAACCTCGTATTTTCGAACGCACTTTTCTCGAGAACCGTTCAACCGTTTTGAAAAAAACAAAGCGAGACAGGTATATAATTGATCGGTGCGGTACTTAATACTCTTCGTTTTTACCATCGTTACGATTTTTGCCCTTTTTCCCTACTCGGATCGGTGACCGTTCGTAAAAACGATGATAATGTTTTTTTGTTTTGTTTGGGTTCGTTTGGGTTCAAGCGTTTAAAAAAAAAACAAAGCGAGACACGTATCTTCGTTTTTTTACCCCCGTAACGATTATCGCTCTTTTCCCCATACTCGGATCGGTGACCGTTCGTAAATAACTTGATGATAATGGTTTTTGTTTTGTTTTGTTTGGGTTTGTTTCTTTTAGGAGCCGCGTGGAAGTGCCTCCGCGACGATGAGAAACGTCCTTTCATCGACGAAGCTAAGAGACTCAGGAACTTACACATGAAGGAACATCCCGACTACAAATACAGACCGAGGAGAAAACCCAAGTCCATGAAGAAGGAAGGCTACTCGTACAGCATCCCCTATGCGAGCGTATCCATGGATGCTCTTCGAGCCGGTGAGTTCTCGTCGTTCTTCCAATTACTTGCCATTATCTTACTTACGAAATATTCAATAAATAAAATTCAAATATTAAAAAAATTAATTATTAGTAATAAATGTAAAAAGTAATAAATAAAAAATAAATATAAAAATAAAAATTAAGAAAATTAAACGAAAAAGGGATGAAAATATTCAATAAATAAATTATAAATATTACAGTATTTATTATTATTAAATAAATATTCAATAAATATAATATAAATATTTATAAAATAAAGTATTCATATGGAGAAAGCGCAGTCCAAAATATCCCTTTTCCAATAGCCAGCACGCGATTAAAAATTGCAGTTTCGAAACCGAAACCAATTCCGAAACACCGTAGTTTCAGGACCTTAAAAATCGTGGCCTCGATCCCAGAATCCAAACGACATCAAGCTCGGAACAAGCAGAACGAGAGATAGTCCAAAAGCAAAAGATCCATCCGAAAATTCATCGCCGTTTAGAGTTGAATATAATCAACTGTAAATCGCGGGTATAATAGCCGAGCGAATTGTATATTCATAGGTCCCACGTAACCGCGAAAAGATCAGACAAAGGGATAAAGTTCTTTCGCGAAGAATAAACACTTCATTATTCCGCTTATTCATTGCGAACGGCATTTTGCCTCCCATTGTCATTGTTCGGGGGAGCTCTCTCGTCAAGTGGCCTCGGGCAACCGGAAATCGTGTAGAGCAGAACTCGAGAAAGCTCCCGATCTCTTTCTCCCTTCCGTGCCCCTTCTTCAGTCGCGTCACCAAAAAAGGGGTTGAATTTCGTTTAAAATCGATTCACGTTCACGTGTGAGTCTTTTCCAAATGCAACGTAAAAGCCATCACTTTGAGTCGGTCTCGTTTGGACCGCTGCCCTTCCATCACCAACTTCCAAAGTCGTTTTCCTGGAAACTGCTAAATTCCAGCTTGGTTCCAGGCTGGAAGATTTCAATGTTTTTGATGGTTGTCCAATCGACCAGGACTGTTTGTCGATCGACCACAAACTTCCAAAGACATCTTTCTGGAAACTGCTAAATTCCAGCTGGGTTCCAGGCTGGAAGATTTCAATGTTTTTGATGGTTGTCCAATCGCCCAGAACTATTTGTCGATCAACCACAAACTTCCAAAGACATGTTCCTGGAAACTGCTAAATTCCAGCTTGGTTCCAGGCTGGAAGACTTCAATGTTTTTGATGGTTGTCCAATCGACCAGAACTGTTTGTCGATCAACCACAAACTTCTAAAGACATCTTCCTGGAAACTGCTAAATTCCAGCTTGGTTCCAGGCTGGAAGATTTCAATGTTTTTTATGGTTGCCCAATCGACCAGAACTATTTGTCGATCAACCACAAACTTCCAAAGACATCTTCCTGGAAACTGCTAAATTCCAGCTGGGTTCCAGGCTGGAAGACTTCAATGTTTTTTATGGTTGTCCAATCGACCAGAACTGTTTGTCCTTCAATCACAAATTTCCAAAAACATAATTCTGAAGCCCACCAAACTCCAGTCTGAACCCAAGCTTCAACGTTTCCAACGACCGTCCAACCTCGAAGGCACATACGATCTTCGACGTTCGATCGTCGACATCCGTATGTTTGATTTTCCTTCTCGCTCCCTTGTTTTGCCTCGTAAAACGTTTTATCGGCTATCCGCGAGTTGCATCGCTGCCCCGTTTCGTTATTATAATGATTGTTGGATGTTCGCCATAATACGAGCAGTCTCGGAGAATTTATCGCACCCCGTAAGTCATCCGACCGGACATTCGTGCCGAGAGGCCTGAAAGAATACACCAACCAGCTGAGCTAATTGTCACCGATCGCGAGAACCTTGTGTTCATCCCGTTTTTATTGTTATTGGATCGCGACTATCCGATGACGAATCGCTAAGAGAATTACGACCGAGCTGAACATTCCAATTCCCAACGATAGAAAACACCTGATCGCGTCTTCCAAACTTAGAAAAAAAAAAACAAAACAGAACATTATCGATATCGAAAGAAAACGGAAAGACTTCGTTGAATCGCTTCAAATAACAAACGGTCCAATATTTATCCCCTAGGAAAAAAAAACCATAGAGAGACAAAAAAGAAAAGGTAATACTGGAGAAATCCGAATTTCATTGTCGCAGGTATGGCTGGAGGTATAACGCAAGGGGGTATGGGATCATTCTACGGACCAGCAGCAGCTTACGGTTCCATTTCAGCAGCCAGTATCGCTGCAGCGGCTGTCCAACAATCGGCAGCGGCAATGTCCGTCGGTCTTGGGACACCTGGCCAGGTGAGTTTCTCTTTCACGTATATTCGATTCAAAAGTTTCCCTTTTCTCGATTTCCACCCCACCTCGGTCCTCAAACATCCACATCTCTCTTTCTCTCTCTCTTACTCTCCCCTCTCGATCGTTCGTTTCACCACAATCCAAAGATTCCATATACGTGTGGACGACTCGACCCTTCGGTGCTTTACATTGCCCTCTTCTCCGCTGTCCATGAAACTTTTTTTTTTTTTTCGTAGAAACGAACCTGCGAATATTCCGAGTCGAACCGAGTCGGAGAAGGCAACAAAGAAAGTTCTTTTGTTGATCAAAGGATTGAGGCGTGTTGTTACGTGAAAAGAAACTCGCTCTGTGTATACTCCTGCACACACTTTTATTTAAATCTCTCTTTTGCTGCTTGTATGTGTGTTCTTGGTTCGAAATTACATCCCTCTCTTGCCGTTTCAATCACGATTTTTCACAACTTTCTTGCTGGACGGAAAATCTGGAAAATACACCGGGAATCGTGATGGAAAAGTTTTTGTTTCCGGAAGTCTTTGGGTCGTTATTCGCTGGGGTAATGGGCGATGAAACTGGAAACAACTGGGGTTGAGATCTTGACGATCTCGATATTGATCAGTCATGATCGTCACTGAAACATATCAAGACTGATAGAAAAGCCACTGAGACAAATATCGGGATCACTGATTACAGCAAACGTGACAAAGATAGAGAAAACTTGAACCAGTGTGGTAAAGAAGAATATTGGGAATGTGGTAAAGATCGAGATCAGGATTATGCAGATGAGAGGCTCCAACCCAATTTTGGAGAGAGATCTTATTCTTTCCCCTAAATTGCTTCAATTAGTCATCATTAGTGATATTCACCTTTCGAAAGCTGACATTCTTCATTGTTTCTATGAATCGTGGAGTTTTGAAGTTCGAAGGAAAATACATTTTCATATGGAAAGGACTTATGGGGTTTTTGGAGTTCAGAGAAAAAAAAAGCACACAAACAATGGAAGTTACAAGGTTTTGAAGTTTGAAGAAAAAGTAGTTTTCATAGAAGCATTCTTGGAACGTCACCTGTGACGGAAACACTTGGACGTGGAAACCCAACAATGAGGGTATTCACGTACTTTGCTGTTGTACTTATGTTTTGAAATTTATCGCGTGTTTCGTCAAACTTCAAACACGCCATAACTCATGGAAATAATTAAAAATGCCCCAATGTCCGGAATCTGAATATTCCTAGTGGTGACGTAATAAAGGCGTTCAGACAGCAAAAGGAATATTGGCATTGAAATAGGGGTGGAGACAGCAGTCATTAATGATTACCGTATTGACACTAATGACAGCAGTCATTTCTTTCCAAACGTTGAATATGCGAAGAGGATTCGTCGTTTTGTCGATGAAAAATACAAAATACTTAATACGACAACCATCGACATAGAAATTACGAAACCACAAAAGAGATGCTACAAAAACGAGGAAACCAAAAAAATGTTGCATCGAGTGTACAATTGCGGAACCCAAAGTGTTCAAACCGAGAACAAGAAGAACTACCAGAATCGATTTATCGACGATTGGCTAGGGATAATACTGCTAGTCCGTTATAATCGTAATTAAGAGCATGACGAACATCGACATAACCTCACAAATTTTCGAAATCCTTTTTCTCGGCGTCGATTAAGTTTACGGCCAAAAATCGAGTATCAGTCTTTGTAGAATTCATAGAGACAGAAATACATGCTTGAATTTTACGATTCCAATGTTTCGTCCTTGAGAAATTGCGATTTAAAAATTTCGACTATCTTTCTCGCACTCGTGTGTCACGTGGTACGTCTTCGACATGTCCTTAACGTTAAACCTAACACTAAAATTTCCGTCACAACAAACGAAAAATCGTTATCAGATTTCGATCAATGAATTTCAACGAAATCAGGAAATTTTTTGGTTTTTTACCTTTGGTGACCTTTCGATGTGTTTCTTTTTCGTGTCTCGATTCTCCGCTCTTATTTCTTCGTCGATTGTTCGCCGCATGCGGAACGGCCAGAGCCCGATACAAACCCGGCTTTCGCTTTATACCTTCGGCATGACAAGTTGTCCAAAAAGGGGGAGCGCGATAGTGAGACCCATGTCAAGCGCAAACGTCAGTCCCGATAGTTTTCACACGCACGACAAAAGGACGCAATCAGGAAACACACCGGTGATTGTTCCCATTGTCGCCCTGGCAATCCTAAAATAGCAACCGTGTATTTATAATCCCCGGCAGCCAGGAAGTGTGTCCTCCCTGTCGCTCCTGCTGCTCGATCGTTTCTTTTCTTTACCTATTTTTTTTTCTTCTTTTTTTTTTTTTTTTTCTTTTTTTTTTCAATTTTTTCGACTTTTTTTTTCATCCGTTTTTCATAGAGCGAAGTCAGATCCGCCGTAATTCGGTCACTTTTGGAATAATAGG
>JAPYZJ010008048.1:0-16684 GCA_030522765.1 Ophioninae sp. B BG-2022a
CCTCATATATGGCCCCCAGTAGGAAACTGTGACCTGCCACTCCGGGCCCACACAAAGCTACCCCATTGGGACCCTAATAGAGTTAGAACGTTCTACGTGCCCTAATTCAATTTAAACGCAAAAGCTGCGTCGGACGTCTTCGAAATAACTTTTTTACGTTGGACCGTTGATCCTCGCCAATGTACGATTACGCATGTGTTATTAACTCAGAGTCAAGAGGGTAATGCACATCGGACGCAATAACCATGAACCGGAATAACGAAGAAAGGGATGATAATAGCGGGACACCCTATTATCGAAAAGTATGAACCCTTTTACGAAGACTACGGAAAAACGTACAACCCTGAGCTTACTTTTCATTCTGGTGTTCGAGCGAGAAAATCCCTTGTCCGCTATAAAGATAATCCGCCGTTATTTTTTTTTTGCTCTCATCTTGCGTAATACCGATCGCGTTTGTTCTCACTATCTTCCGGTCATTATTCGAATTGATTGTTATTTCCGTCCGACCGTGTCACGCACTTGGAAATTTTATCATTCTTAGTTACGTTTGAATTAATTTAAGGCTCGTTTAGACTTAACTACTTTTGGAACACGTCGCGTCCCTTTTTCAAAACACGTTTCGAAGATAAAGCAAAAATATCGCTGCTTTTCCAACAATTCTTCGGTCTTTTTTTTCAGGTTCGTTTTATGATGTACAGGGTGGCCTTTATAATGGACCATGCTTTTTTTAAACGTCTTGCACGATAATTTTGAGACTGAAAAAAATTTGATTCTTAATGGTTTTTCAAGGCTTTGAAAAAAAAAACAGATTTTTGGCCCCAATGTCTGTGAGAGAAAATAACGCTCTTCACAAAAAAACGAAAAATCTATTTCGAGCACAAAAGGTCGAATTTTAAAAAATTCCGAATACGAAACAAAAAAAGAAAATTAAAAATTTCAATTTCAAAAAATCTAATTTTTAGCTTAAAACGAACAAGAAAAAAATCAGGGAAAATACTTTGAGCTATTATTCTTAAATTTCATTATATAATTCCAAGTGTCAAAATATTATTCGTTTTTTTATGTAATTTGATATATATATAAATACCTGTAAATGACAGGATCGGTCGTTTCGACCTGATTTTCAGCTAGACTGTTGCATCGTTGCGAAAAAAATAGAGTTTCCGAAATATTGATGAATCACAAAAAAATAACAATTTTTAAAAATTCGATTCAATAAACGTGGAATAATTCAAAAATAAATGTAGCTATTTGAGGCGAGTTTTTTTCGAGCCAGACGATATATATTTATATATGCAAGCCACCAATTATACCGCCGGTTTTTTTCCCATCGCGCAAACGGAAATCGTTAGCTAGAAAAGTCAGGTCTACCAGCGTTTGCAGTCGATGCAACTAAATGAAGCGGGAAAAGGTTAAAGAGCAAACGTCTGCGTTTCTATGTTCGTTCACATTCGTATATATGGGTGGGTGGCTGGATATGTGTCCGTAAGCGTGTCTCAGTATCAATATACGGTGGAATGGGGCTAAAATCTTTCGATCTTTTTCAGCTTCCTTCACTTCAGAAAAACGAAAAGACATTTTTTTCTCGTAAAATTCAATTTGAATTTTGGTTTTATTAATTTTTTTTTAGATTTTTTTTCGACATTTTCAATGAGAAATTTAGCTTGAACTTTTGCTTTTTTCGAGATTTTCGATGAAAAATTCAGTTTGCATTTTTGTTTTTAATTTTTTTCCAGGTTTTTTCTGATAAGATCATTTCCAAAATTAATTTTTTCATTTTTGTCGAGGTTTGTCATTTTTTTTGTGATTTTTCATGAGAATTTCAGTCTGAAATTTTTTCTTTCATTGTCTTCGAGGTTTTTCGTTTTACTTCGAAGTTTTTCATAAAACCTTCCATTTAAATATCCTCCATTTTTTCTCGGGATTTTTCATGACCATTTCATTCTGAAATGTTTTTTTCCTTTTCTTCGAGGTTTTTCGTTTATTGATCGAAGTTTTTCATGAAAAATTCATTTTGAAACAAAAAACTGAATTTCTCACGGAAATCCTCGATGAAGGATGATCGCCCAAATGACTGGGTTCTTTCGTGAACAAAAACGGCATTTCTATCCACGAAGAGATTTTCTCGAGGCCAGGAAAGAGGAAAAAGTTTCTGCGTCACTGACGATATTACCAGATTTCGGATTTTCAACGGAATGGAAAAAAGAGAGACTGCGAAAGAGAGAGAAAGAGAGGGAGGATGAAAGAGAGAAAAGAGGGATCATATATCACACGGGAGATTATTTATACGCTGATGCAACCCCCTTCGCGCTAATGAGCTCAAGCTTGTTCTCCTGCTGTTTCGGCCCTCATCCCTATGCGCTTGTAAACTAGTGCGAGATATACAGGGTGACCGAAAATTCGACCTATTTCTTCAAAGGGGTTTACAGTAGAGGTCATTTGCAACAAAAAATGTCCCATCAACTGGGGGTCGAAAATTCATGGTTATTGAGATATTGATGTTTTTATGTTTTCTGAAGAATTTCCTTTCTGCCTAAAATAAAAAATTATAAAAAAATATACGCTATTATAAACAACGATTTGATACTTTTCTGAGAGACCAAGAATTAGCGATTATATAAAAACAAATTTTTCATCCAAATTTTAAACAATCTGAAAATTAAAATTCTTCAGAAAACATAAAAACATCAATATCTCAATAACCATCAATTTTCGACCCCCAGTTCATGGGACATTTTTTGTTGCAAATGACCTCTACTATTAGGTGCGAATTTCCGGTCACCCTGTATAGTGAAACGCGTAGAGTTTCATAGAGCGAGGTCTGTTTTTTGAGGGCGAGGGAAGCGGATGGTTCGACCCTCTCGTGGCTCTCACGCGACCCTTTGTGAATCATGGGATACAGTTGTTCGCCATCGAACGGTTAATGGCACCTCCCGAGGGACCACGATGGGTGGGGGAATGCAACAACCAAATACATCTCTGGTAGACTTGAAAATCTCAAAGTTTTTCATTTTCCGGTTAACCCCCCCCCCCCCCTCACCCCACCCCACCCCGCAGTCTCGTCTGGTTTTTGTTTCGATTACAACGCAACGGGATCGTGTCAACGAGTTTCACCCCTACGGGAATTCCATTTGGCCCGGGCGCAATTGGAGTAATGGTTCGTTTGATTCACCGAAAACTTCGTATTATTCTCGCCGCGCTAAACCTTTTTTTTGGGGGCGGGGGGTGGGGGGAGTAATATTACTATGAAATGAAATTAATTGAAACGATCTAATATTAATTAACGTTGTACAATATTATTCGTCGTAATGTTATATCGAAGTGGGATTTAATTACGAAAATTATAATGCGTGTAGGGTATTGCGTGGAATCGGACGTATGATCCGTTTAATGCGATAATTCAATTATTTTTCTTGTTGTAACGTTGAAGTATAATCAATCGTCGAATTATTTATTATTTTTTTATTATCCATTATTTATTGGTATTATTCCATTTATTATTATTACTATTATTTATTTTATATTATGATTATTCAATTATTTATCATCATTGTTATTTATTATTATTATTACTATTATCTATTATTTATATTTGTTCACCAATTTTGTAAAAAATTATTTTTTTTGCGTACGTAACTTTAGATTAAATCAAATTTAATTAACATTACGTAATACTAATTAACATTGTGCAATATCATTTACCATAATTTAATATCGAAATATAATTAATTAATATAAATAAATTATTGCGTGGAACAGGACTATATATCCTTTTCATACGAATATCCGATATTATTCGATCGGATTAGAATACAAAAAAAAGTCTATCAAAGTACTCGATAACGCTAAACCGCGAAGAGCAATAGCCAACACAGTTCAAACATGAGTAACGATTAGTCAAATAAATATTTCCTCGACAATGTCCTGTTTTATCGGATTCTTTAACGACCGGTAAAACGAGATGAAAATTAACATCGACCAAAAAACAACAGAAAAAAAAACAAAAAAGAACAACACATCATCCAATTCGGTGAATTTAACCTAGCAATAGAGATACGCTTTAATTTTGACGAATTCATTCTATCACCCGTATGTATGTATGTTCTCATTCCGACGTAATTACAATTTTTTTTTTTGGTCTTTGGCCATTGACCGTTCCCGCAGACCACTCGTGTCTATAACAGACCCGTTTATACCTACAGAGAGGACAAGCTTCCACGTATAACCATACAGTCACGTATCACACGTGTGTTTTTTTGTCTCCCTCTCGATAGAGCAGATAACGATAGCCATGTACAGGGTGTCCCAGCTAAGAACGTCATCCCTGAAATGGGAGGTAGGGGGTGAAATTCTAAGACGATTGATATAAGCATGTATGGGTCTCCGAACAATCCCTGAATTGTTATGAATTTTTTAACGGCAGCCAATCAGACCGCTGGGCGGGCCTACGTCGGAGGCGCGGTACCCCCACCATCCGGACTCTCCGGCTCGGGCGCGTTCGATTGGCTGCCATAAAAAAATTAATAACAATTCAGGGGTTGATCCGGGACCCATACATGCTTATATCAATCGTCTTAGAATTTCACCCCCTACCTCCCGTTTCAAGGATAACGTTCTTAGCTGGGACACCCTGTAGAGGTCTATAATACCTATAGACACTTGTACACTCACAGTGGGCTAAAACCACTTCAGGCCTTGATGCTTCGACGACAAGAGAGCAGGGGGGATTTGGAAGCGTTGGTGAGGGGTGATGAGGTTGGAAGGTGGGAAGGAGAGAGGGGGGGGGGAGATGCACCGACAAATATTTACCGAACCTCGTATTAATCCGGTCCGTGTCACGTTCCACCGATCACGATTACCTTCTCCCCCCCCCCCCCTCCAGTTCTCTTTCGTTCCATCTCTGTTTCTCGGCACCCTTGTCCATTTCGACATACAGGGTGTCTCACTCGATAAATGGCTAATACATAGTTCAGGGATGGGGTTCGTTCAGGGATGGGGATAAAGCGAGTCGATATTCCGGGGCTTACGGGAAACCTCCATTTGTCCGTGCAACAATACTGATAACGATGATTGTATGGAGAATTGAAAAAGTGCAAAAAACAGAGAGAGAAAAAAGGGAGGGAGGTGGTTTAGTTGGAAAGTGTTGACGCAAGCAAAATTGGGCCTTTGTAAAAGTTTGGCCAAACAAAAGGACTCGAAAGACAGGATGGTTGGGTTTGTTTGGGTTTTTTTTTTTTGGGGGGAGACATTTTGATTCGGAAATTGTGTTTTCGTGGATTGTTGGTGGAATAATACGTACCAGAGTACACGCGAGCTTTTATTCGATGATTGGTCACTGCACTGACGGATCGAGCGATTATTGATCATTGATTGGGGCACGATTTCCGGATTAAACGAAACCGGAAGTTGGAAGGAAATATAAAAGATATAGATGATTGATCGTTCATCAAGGTCTATATTGAGGATTGGACGCGGTGGAGATTTCTTGGAGGCGCTAATGTGACGAATTGGACACCTCCGGGTACGAACGCACGACTGACTCTTCTACGACGCTAAAGCTCGTGACAGTCTCGTATTAATCCCTTCCACGATCTTCTAAGATATTGCACTAACTGTCCACTCATGCGGATGAGCCAATGATGACGCTCTACCAATGCGGAATGTATACGTAATCGACGAATGGTGGGAGTGTTGACCATGTCTCCGAATGTATGCACTTCCGGTTTATCTATCTCTCTCTTAACCCCTCCTCTCTCTCTCTCTCTCTCTCTTATATATATCTCTCTTGCTTCGTCACTTTTAGCGCAACATCGTCCACGTATTTTTGCAAGCCTATTACGCGTCCGCCTGTGGCGCGAAACGAAATTTATTTGCGATTTACCGTGCAGACCACGCCCGATCATCGTGTATGTAAAAAAAAACGATTTTTCAAAATTCAGAGGATGGGATCAACGCCAAGATAATTTAATGTTTTTTCTGTTCATATTTTGACTAGGAAAAAAATCACAAAATTTAGTTTTTCGATATTCGGAAGATTTATTAAAAAAGCAGATTTATTCGAAAATAAGAAGATTTATTCGAAAATCGGAAGATTTATTCAAAAATCGGAAGACTTGTTCGAAAATAAGAAGATTTATTCGAAAATCGGAAGATTTATCCGATATTTAAACTTCTGGTTTAAAAATCAGAAGTTTTATTTTTTTGCTTAAACTTCTGGTTGAAAGATCAAAAGTTTTACTTTTTTGTTTGAACTTCCGGTTTAAGAATCGGAAGTTTTAGTTTTTTGTTTGAACTTTCCCTTTAAAAATCAAAAGTTTTATTTGTTTTTGTTTAAACGTCTGATTAAAAAAATATCAAAAGAATATCATCGACGTGAATCGAAACGCCATAAAAACACCATAAGAAAGCTGATAGCTCGAGTTCGTAAAATTTGTGACGTAGAGGGATGGGGGTTTTTGGCGACCTACTCGGTGCGCCAAAAAACCGAAAGTGGCTCGGCTCGAAATAATCCCGGTGCGACGGCGCACTCTCTAATATAGCAAAAAAAAAAAAAAAAATTATTTCAATTTTCGAAATAGCCCGGTCAACGACACGAGCGAAATATTAGATCAAAGGGGGTCTTTCATCGTGTTATCAAAAGCAGAATAGTCGTATTCGCGCGAGCAACTTGGAGACTATCGTCCGTGACCGTTTTGAAGTTTCATCGTGACGTAACAATCACGATGCCAGTTTAAAGGACAGGTTCACGCGTTTATGACTAATCTGCCTCAATTGTGACGGAAGCTCGTGAATTCACCTGCCAGACTCAGAGAGGCTATTCTCTCCAAGCAAAACTCATGCGCTATTCGCATATACGTTGTTGTATATATGTATATGGTACGTATGTAGCATGACGTATGGTACACGGTCTCGCGAGGAGACAAAACCTTTTGCACAGATGAAAAGCTACTTCAAGCCTTTGCTCTAACGATCTTCATCGTGTGGACTCGTCTTTCTCTCCTTCTCTTTCTCTCTCTCTCTCTCTCTCTCTCTCTCATTATTACCTTTATCATTATTCACTTTTATGATTATTATCTTATGGCTATTTTTGTTTAACATACAATGTATTAAAATATTTTGCCCGAAAGTGTACTGGGGCATATTAAATCAGATCAAATGAAATCAAAATCTCTCTCTCTCTTTGGTGTTTTGTCTCTCTCTCTCTCTCGCTCTCTCTCTCTCTCGTGACTGCTGGTTGCTTGTATGCATGTGCTTGCGTTTTAGAGTTAGTATTTTAGTTCTTAGTTTCTTTTGTTTGCGCTTAGTTATACTTACTTACCGTTGTACTCTTGTACTTTTGTACCGTTTTTGCCCCATAGCGTGCTAGGGCATATTAAAGAAATCAAATCAAATCTCTCTTTGGCGTTTTGTCTCTCTTGTTCTCTTTCTCTAGCGATTTACCTCTCCCTCTTTCTCTCTCTCTCTTTACGGTACAAATTAGCTATCAACTTTTCCTAGTTTTGTAACTTCAGAATTATGTAATTTTAGATTTAAGATTTCTGCACATTCTTCACATCGTATTGTCCCAAAGTTTACTAGGACGTAATGAATATATATCGTCGTCATCACCATATCTTTCTCTCTTTTTTAACGTTCTCTCTCTCTGTGTTTCTCTTTTGTCGCCCTCTCTCTCTCTTTCTCTTTGGCGTTCTCTCTCGCTATTTCCATTAAAATTCCGCATATTTGTACAACCTATAATTTTTCTGATTTCTTACTTTATTTCAATTTATATAGATTCAAATTTTCCTATTTTGTATGGTTTATTTTTTTGTAATTTTACATGTTTTTATTTTTATTAAATTAATTTGTTGCACCGAAGTTTAACCAGGGCATAGTAAATTCTATCATCATCATCATCATCATCTCTCTCTCTCCTTTTTCGCGTTTTCTCTCTCTCTCTCTCTCTCTCTCTAATTTGTAGTAACTCCATTTACGGTACTTATTTTGTAAAACTTTAAATTATTTTTATTATTTTCTGAATTTTTTATATTATTTTTGTATTATTTTCAATATTTGTTAAGATTATTATGTTGCCCGATAGTTAATTCTAGGGCATAATAAAATTTATCATCATCATCATCATCTCTCCCTTTTTGGCATTCTCTCTCTCTCTCTCTTTTTTGGCGTTCTCTCTCTCTCTCTCCCTTTTTGGCATTCTCTCTCTCTCTCTCTCTCTCTCAGTTTCAGCAATCCGCCTTCACAGTCATCCGCGGACTTATCTTCCACTTCTCGGTCCGTATGCTCCGGCAGCTTCTCTCGGTGTACACACGAGCAAGCTGTCGGCAGACAGGAAGAACGTCTGGCTCGAATCACGCAGGTCACTGTCAGGTTGTGCTACGCGAAGATTAAATGTACCGCGTGTATTTCTCGCCTGTGATGTGAGCTACGTTGCCGGAGGGTTAGTCAATGTTTCACACCCGCGTCATCGTACAAAGCGAGGCGCACAGCGAAATACAGCTATTGCGCGAGCTCCGGTTATTGGCAACATTTGCAGTGTACGAGCGCGCAAAGATCGCCGGAGGCGTCGATCAATCGCTTTTTTTTTTCGAGCTTTCGAGGACGCTTGGAAGTAACATTGGAAAAGTGGTCAAGTGCGGGTTGCCAAGAGTGTCGAACGAACACTCGCTCTTTTGGCGCCAACGTGTGTATGCGATATTCAATTTTATTTTAATTACGCTAATTTTTGCGGTTTGTATTCTTTCCGAGCGTTGGGGAAGGAAACACGAACTTCGAATGACCGGAAGTCTCAAAATTTTGAATTTGAACATTCTGAAACTATAAGTTTTGTAAATGTTTGGGTTTGTTTGGGTTTGTTTAGGTTTGTTTAAAATCAAGGGTTTTTAATTAAACTAACGAACCCAAACAAACCCAAATAAATTTTGGGATCCTTTTGCTGGTATGACCTTTAGGAAATTTGTAGTTTTGGAATTTTGAAAATTCGGAATTTGGAGCCTTCTGGTCAAGTAAAGTTCGTGTTTTCTACCCAAGCCCCTTTTCGATTATTTGCTGGCGATACTAGCCAAAGAATTTCGAGAAAAAAAATTTTTATTTCACAAATTCGAAAAATATTTTTTTTATTTCATTAGTCGAAAAATATTTCTTTTATTTCACAAATTAAATAATCTTTTCATCATTATCTGGAAGCTAAATATTTTCGAATAAAACTATCGGTAATTCGAAAAAACCCGTTCTCGTTGCGAATTAACGAAAAGACTGCATCGTTACGTAACAATGTAATTCTGAAATACCGAGCGAGGGCTTTTCGAACGAATTCATTGGGAAACTTCAAACCAAAGGGTCGATAATAATAAAGGATAGAATAGGGCACTCGGTTGCGTCAAGCGGAAGGACATAACGAAATTATAAGGGCTCGTAAGACCGAACCCTCGTAAGAACTTCGAAAGTTATCAATTTTGTAAATGCGCGCAAAAGGGAATATTGCGCCTGAGGCTAGCCCTCTTTCATCCTGCCAATTGCCGCGGGCATCGATTTTTTTTCGATCGAACTTAACGAACGTTGAAAAGCGTCGGAACGATAAAACGAGGCCGAGACCGTTGAATTGCAGAGACTACTGCTTTGAACATTGCATTCCAACCTAAATGACCGCCATTTTCTCTCTTCATCGTTTCGTCCGAGATTTTCTAAAAAAATATACATTTCTCTCGCCAAAGCTGTTTTTCTTAAACAAAACGTGTAACTTCCGGTTAGACGAATTTCCGGGGTTGGATATTTCCGTAATGAAAACAATTTCCTCTCCGCCAGCTTTGAATGCTCGAAAGATAAAGCGGCGTTGTTCTAACGAAATTTCCGTTTTTATCGACCTTTACCTGCAAGCATTCGTTTTTGTTGTTTTTTTTTACCGCATTTTTCCAATTCCTCTCTGGTCTAGTTCGCATTCACGCCGTTGAGCGTCACTCCGTAGCGTGTTAAAATTTGCGGCGTATCCGGAGTAACGCGCATGCGTCGACCTCTCTCTCACGCTACTTCGCCGGAGCTTTCGAGAAATACACTGCTCTCATGACACCGACGAATTACGTCGCATACACGATTCTTATATCTCCATTCGCCGCTTTATATTTTACATCGGAGAGCGACCAAGAGACAGAGAGAGATGATGATGATGATGATGATATAATTTATTATGCCATAGTCTTAGACTTTCGAGCAAAAAAGAAGTAACAAAAAAAACGTAGAAACTTAAACATAACTTAAAATTAATATACACGAAGAAAATAATAATAATTATAATGACAAAAATAATAACATTAATAATTATAATGAAAATAATAACCAGAATAGCGATGATAATAAAAATAAAAATAATAATAATAATAATAATAATAATAATAATAATGATAAATAATAATAATTGTAATAATAATAATCATAGTAGAAAATAATACAGTTTATAGCGACGTAATAATAATAATGATATAATGATAATAAAACTACCTACACATCCACACGATATCAGAAAATAGTAAAGAACACAGATATCTTGATCATATCTGAAGATAGCCGACTTTACAAAAACGACGAGAGAGAGAGATAGATAGATGATGATGATGATAAATTTTATTATGCTCCAGAATTAACTATCGGGCAACATAATAATTTTAACAAATATTGAAAATAATACAAAAATAATACAAAAAATTCAGAAAATAATAATAATAATGCAAAGATAAAAGTTTTACAAAATAAGTAACGTAAATGTAGTTACTACAAAAATTACCGAAAAAATATGATAGATATTAATTAACATAAACTAATATAAAATGTTATAAATGAAATCAGAAGCGAGTTTACAGAAAACGGCGCACATTATCTACCAAGCTCTACCATTATCTACCAAGTGCGACGTTGAAGCCATCTCAACTCAGAAATATCATAGAACTACGCTCGCTTCGAAAAAACGAAAACAAATGGCTATCGTCCAGGTTTGTCAACTCGAGTCGAACTTCAACCGTCAGTTCTACGAACGGAGGCAAAACAAAACCGAGAACCTCTTCTTTATCGACACGACGCGTTTTCCTTCTTTTTTTTTATTTCAAAATTACGTTTTTTTTTCTCTCGAGCACGTCAATTCGCACTGACGATTTTACCTCTTAGTATCTCTCGTTTCGTCTCGTTCTCCTCGTTTAATTCATCTTCCCCTGACGCACATTTTACGACGCGCAAAAGCCTCGAGGCAAAAACAACATGGACGAGCCGAATTGCCTTTATTTTTCTCGTTTCGTTCTCCTCGACAATAAACACAAGCAATAAACTCACGCAGAAGATTCGAGCGCGCTTTGAGCGATGCGTTTCTTGTTTGGACACGGTTATACTACGTAGCTTGGCTTTCTTCCACTGTGAGGCACACACGTGATCACGCTGAAAGAGAAAGAGAGGGAGTGAGAGAAAAGGGCGAGCCGTGCAGAGAGAGAAACTCGTACCTGCGCCGTCCACCGATCGAACGACCAAATCTCAATACTCACTGCGCAGCGGTGACACCGAACGCCTCTGTCGCGAATATTATGTATTTTTTTTCGTTTTTCGGACTCTGTTCGTACTGGCTCTAGCCTCATAATTTTATCATGTACGTTCATCACTACGGATCGCTTCCAGATCTCTATTATTCCCGTGCGATTCTTCGTTTAAAAGAAATTATTCATGAAAATGATATTCAGTGAGTGCTTTATATTCAAGTTATAACGGTAGTTATGAAAATTCACCACCGGCAAAGATCCTCCGTCTGAATTTCGTTAAATGTTATTAAAACTTGTTTTTCCTGAGTTCGAGACGTCGATTTAACGGATATGTATATTTTAGGTACTTATTTTTATTTTATTACGAAAAGACGAATTTTCGGGTTTGTTTGGGTTTCGTTAAATGTTATTCAACCCGAATTTCGTTAAATGTTATAAAAACTTCTTTTTCCTGAGTTCGAGACGTCGATTTAACGGAAATGTATATTTTACGTCATTATTTTCATTTTATTACGAAAAGACGAATTTTTGGGTTTGTTTGGGTTTCGTTTAATGTTATTTCGCTAAATGTTATTAAAACTTCTTTTTCCTGAGTTCGAGACGTCGATTTAACGGATATGTATATTTTACGTCATTATTTTCATTTTATTACGAAAAGACGAATTTTTTAGTTTGTTTGGGTTTCGTTTAATGTTATTTCGTTAAATCTTATTAAAACTTCTTTTTCCTGAGTTCGAGACGTCGATTTAACGGAAATGTATATTTTACGTCCTTATTTTCATTTTATTACGAAAAGACGAATTTTTGGCTTCCGCAGTAATTCTTACGAGTTTGAAAATCGGTCGATCGTTGGATCAACGAAAATCTATGATTTAATGATTTGTACAGAAAATCTCGAATTTTTGCATCATCGAATAACCCATCTGAAACGTCCATATTTCGCATCGTGGATTCATTTTTACGAAATAAATGAATCTCTCAAAAGCGATATAAACGAAAAATGTTTTTTTTGTTCATCCTATGGCGAAATAAGTTCATCCTATGCAATAAGTTTTTTTTCTCGGATTGAAAAATGTTCCAAATGCACTGTTTGGGTTCCAGAATCACGTGACCCCAACGTGTTGACATTTTCAGCCATTTTGAATATTCAGTTTTTTTTTTTGATGAATAAATAAATATTTATCTCGAAAAATAAAAAGTCACCTTATTTTTTGAACAAACGTCGTATATTGAGTTTTCCCACTATTTCCCACAAACCCAAACAAAGCCACTATTTCAATACGAATATCCATATTTACTGGTAGCTTTTTAATTGTACGCTCGAATGAAATAATTTTTATCGTCCTTTTATTGTAAAACGATTAAAAATGACTTTGAGTTTTTTTTTTTTTTTTATCGCGTTCGTTGAAAAAGTCGTCTTCGTTCCACTCGCTCGCGTTATGAAAACCGGCAAATATAACGTATCACGTATATCACGCACTTCACGAAATATATGTATCAGCGGCGGCTTTCGAAAAATGAAATACCGAAACATTTCGTGCGATATAATAACGGGCGATTTATGTACTGTCCTCTTTCTCTCTGTGCCACGAATTTGGTTATATGCTTGATGTCCCCGTCGAGATTTATGCACGATATTCGCAAACTCTTTCAATACTACACCATTTATACCGTGTATCCATATAGATATGATTAATGTCACGCAAGAGGAGGATACGGGCAGGACCCTCCGAAACTTCCAATATTTCACGTATCGTTTATAATAGAATTGATTTACGAAGACGACGAGAAAATTGGGTACGACGAAATTTGGAAATTCAGCATAATATCTTTTCTCTTCTCGCGATTGACTAGTCGATCGAATGTTCAACATTCTTATTACAACGAATTCGACTCAATTCGAAAAAAAAAATCTTTCACCTTTTCATTTTTATATAATTTTTGTCTTTCAATTTTAAAAAGATTTTTCAAATATATTATTTTAGTTTAAATTTGATAAATTCACTTTTTACATTTTTATTTAATTTTTTTCTTTACTCTGCAAAAAGATTTCAGAATTTATTATTTGAATTTTTAATTCTTTTAAATTAACTTTTTAATTTCTGTATAAATCTTTACTTTTAATCTTCAAAATTCAACGTAAAGAATTATACAAAAATTAAAAAGGTAATTCAAAGGATTAAACTTTTATTTTTTACGATTAAAGCAAAACATTATCAAAAGATTAAAAAGTGAATGTAAAGAATTTCAATTCAAATAATAAATGAAAAAATCTTTTCAACTCAAAATTAAAATTCTCAAAATTCACTATTCAATCTTTCGACAATATTTTCCTTTAATCGTAAAAAAAGCGTTAAATCTATAATCTAAATTTAAATAGTTCAAACTCACTTTTTAATGTATATACAATTATTCCATTAATCTAAAATATATTTATTAATTTTATTACGTGAATTAAAATTTTTTTAAATTCACCTTTTAATTTTAACAAGACATTTGGGCTTGGAGATACATAATTGGAGATTAGGCAGGTTCAAGGGAGGTTCGTGGATTTCAAAATAATTTGGTAGTTTGAAAGGTGTTTGAAAATTTGGGTTCGTTTGGGTGTGTTTGGGTTTGAAAGGAGTTTAAAAATTTGGGTTTGTTTGGGTTTGCTTGGTTTTGAAAGGAGTTTGAAAATTATGGTTTGTTTGGGTTTGTTTGGTTTTGAAAGGAGTTTGAAAATTACGGTTTGTTTGGGTTTGTTTGGTTTTGAAAGGAGTTTGAAAATTACGGTTTGTTTGGGTTTGTTTGATTTTGAAAGGAGTTTGAAAATTACGGTTTGTTTGGTTTTGAAAGAAGTTTGAAAATTACGGTTTGTTTGGGTTTGTTTGGTTTTGAAAGGAGTTTGAAAATTACGGTTTGTTTGGGTTTGAAAGGAGATTGAAAATTTGGGTTTGTTTGGTTTTGAAAGGAGTTTGAAAATTTGGGTATGTTTGGGTTTTGAAAGGAGTTTGAAAATTTGGACTGAGGCTTAAAATCGATATTTCTCTCTCGATCGTTCGTGGACGTCCTGTTCAATAATGCGCCAGGAGCGTGACGTCTACGAACCAGAATTCATGGGACTGTATGTTCGTGATTTACTGGATGCAGTCTGGACGAATGACCCTATCCTTTAATACACGTACGGAGGGGGGTATCGAGTATTGACTGTCGGGATCGTAGAAGGTCTTGAAATTGAAAGCACGTAGTACGAAAGTCGTTGAAAGTTACGCCCTTTTGATCGTTTCGAAGGTAGGGTTCATCCGTCGCACACACGGTTACGTAATAGATCGATCAATTTATGAATTGGTCCTGCGGTTTGAACTTGGCAAATCTCGTTGTTCCATTCAATCTCACGCTCGCTGTCGCGCAACCCCCTTCACCCTTTTACTCTCGTTGCTTTCTCGTACTCGCCCCCCCCAATCGGGAAGGCATTACAAACCGACGTTTATTGTACACGAGAAACGATCCATCATTCGATCTCGCGCAGGCGTATTTGCGTCTACGAAAATTGACCGCTCTCGTTTCGATAGAAGGACCACAGTGCGATTATCGCGTCGAAAGCTTTGTAAATTAGAGTCGTTCGAAATTTTCGAGTTTTTCAAAAATTGACAAAAAATGCATTTTTTTGACAAAGTTGGTTCGGGTACAGTACTTGTGCAAAAAAAAATTTACGCGAATCAAACGAAATTTCGAAATTGGCTTAAGTTATGGTTTAAGTAATGGCTAAAATTGGCTTAAATAATGGCGTTGGAATCATATCGATATCTCTTATAGTTTTCCCGGAAAGTCCACTTGAAAAATCGCAAAAAAGAGGCAAAGGGGTATGTATGGAAAAATTGGCAAAAATTGATGGTCCAACTTTGAAATTCTGCCAAAAATCGAAAAATCATCGGATTAAAATTTTAAAAAAGTACTTTGAAGAGAAAATCATAACGAAGAGAATAAGCACAGAGTGGAGTGCCAAATCCTAAAGGAAAAAAAGTTATCGATAATTGAGTGAAAACACTTTTTTTGTACTAAAATTCCAAAAAATTTTGGATTTTTAATATTTTTTTAAATGGTCTATTTTGATGTAATTTGATCCTCTGAGCACGAATGAACCATTCATTTTCCCTAAAAATCAAAATTTTCATGAAAAAAATCGTAAAAATCGTGTTTTTAGAAGCTTTTTACGGTTTTTTCGTTTAAGGAGAAAACCTGGGTTCGTCCATTTTCGGTATGCCGCAAATTTCGAAGTGTAATTTTGCGTGAGGGATAATCGAAGCGAGAGTGGGGTTTAAAGCGGTGGCTAAGCGGTTATGGGCGACAATCCCAGCGGCCTCTTCTGGGCACTGTGAATAGTGCAATTATAATTACAGAATAGAGCAGGAAACGGTAAAACGAAATTCCCCACGGAAATACAAACGATAATTGACTCTGAATGAAAGAAAGATCGCTTCTCGATAAAATTTTTATACACTTAATTGCATCGCAATTCAATGAAATTAAAAAGTTAATTTAAAAGAATTAAAAATTCAAATAATAAATTCTAAAATCTTGTTGCAATGCGAAGAAAAAAATTAAACAAAAATGTAAAAAGTGAATTTATCAAATTTAAACTAAAATAATATATTTGAAGAATCTTTTTCAAATCGAAAGACAAAAATTATATAAAAATGAAAAGGTGAAAGATTTTTTTTTTTCGAATTGAGTCGAATTCGTTGTAATAAAGAATGTTGAATATTCGATCGACTAGTCAATCGTGGGAAGAGAAAAGAAATTATGCTGAATTTCCAAATTTCGTCTTACCAAATTTTCTCGTCGTCGTCGTAAATCAATTATATCATAAACGATACGTGAAATATTGGAAGTTGAAGAACGAAGAAAAGCATTCGTTCCAAGGAGAAACGATTTCAGAATGCAGACGTTATCCACAATGAAACAGGTGAACGAATTTTCGTGACTCTTGGTTCAACTCTGTTCTACGATATAACGAACTGTATTAGAAATTTAGAATGAAAAAAAAAAAAAAAAAAAAAAGGGGGGGGGGCGGGGGGGGGGGGGGGGGGGGGGGGGGGTATAAAGATCAGAGCCTTATCGTCGTCTGCCGGCGCGCCTCCCAGCGGACGATCTACCTACACGTAGAGATCGTTTCCAAGTTCGCGAGCAGT
>JAPYZJ010008050.1:0-10845 GCA_030522765.1 Ophioninae sp. B BG-2022a
TTTGAACGATCCTATCATCATGAAAATTCTTACTCGGGGGTTTTCGGGGTCGCTGATTACGAATCTGAAGTCAGATTTTCAAAATTCAAGATGGCGGATTCAATATCGCCGACACCGAAACGTAACTCTACGAGAATATCCATAAGATTTTGAAAATTTACTCTTTCTTGGCACAACCCAGAGCTAACGACGAGGACGTGAAGAGTTATAGCTACATTTTTTAATAAAATTTTTTTTTTTATTGGATCTGCCATCTTGAATTTTGAAAATCTGACTTCGGATTCGTAATCAGCGATCCCAAAAACCCTTACTCATCAAATTTCTAATTATTTCGTCAGATAGATTCTTCAAAAATGAATTCTTTCAAAAAAAACGTAATTTTTTCAGTTTGTTTGTTTATAAATCTTATATTATAAACAATTATGCCAATCAGAGTGTATTGTTATGTTCTTACATCCCGCAAATAACTGAAAAGTGCAAAAAACCGTATCTGAATAAGTTCAAACGTAAATGAAATTAGAAATATTCAATTAAATCAAAGTGTCAACGTGGGTTACCACCGTGCTTCTAAGGGTTAACGAATAACGAAGAAAGCGAAAAAGCTTCGACAATCGTCGACGATCGGTTCCGGCTTTTGGTCGCGAGCGATCGTTGTCGATTTATGAGAATAGGCCAATGCCAGTGTCAGCCGCGAGTTTATCGAGAGGAAAGAGTTGCTCGTGAAAACAAGCAGTAGAACGAGGATATATCGAACGTGGGCTGCTCGCGGTGTATCCGTAAAGAAATCCCCGCGAATCGTCGTCGTATTATCCTCGCTCCTGAATAAAAGTAAAAGTCGCGTGAGAAACAACGATTCGGCATTGAAGTACGCTTTGCGTTTTAGTCGAGGAATCGCGTCATCGTTCGTTATTAGTATTGTTCAAGAACGTCGTGAAATAATGAATATTCTTATCGAGAAACTAGCCATATTTGTTGATAACGAAGACAGAGGCATGAGCGCGATTTCCAGAGTATAAATACAGCGCGATGGCGATGCGTTTCTTCGACAGTCAGCGAAGCAAAAGCTCCAATCTGAGATTCTTTTGTGCTAATAACGAGAGAGAGAGAGAGAGGAGTAGGACAATCGAGATTCTCCGCGATCTCCGTTGAGTAATATGTGGATCATTGCCACACGCTCCGCGGGTGCATAAATATGCAATGCAGCTGTGGATGTAAAAGATGACGTCGACGTTCCACCGTCTATGATTCTCAAGTTTATCTCGGGATGTGCAGTGTTTCTCATATTTATTTTCGATCCATTTTGCTCTCGGATGAGCAACCCTGGTGGACCTTCCATCAGCTGGAAAAATCTGAAAAGTTCCATTTCCTGTTGCAACGTACAATCAAAAGAGGAAGTCTGCCACGAAGACCAATCAAACTTAAAGAAGCCCAAAATACGGAAATACGAGAGAAAAAAAACAACTTTCCCGATCTCTACCGATTTCACGAATCGTCATTTTGACGTTCGATCGAACAGCAGATAGATCGTTTTTTTTTGTTTTTTTTTTTTTTGCAGAAACGAAAAACGACCAGCGAGTATACGAGCCAATAGCGTAATGTTTTTGCGTCGGGTTTCCGATGCGAGTCGACAGTGAGAGACTCTGGCCACATTGATGGGCTTATCCTTACTCGAAGCGCGGCGCACACGAGAATATATATAAATAAGTTGTTACTACTAACCTAGACATACTAAGTAGTTATCTGGTTCATTGTCGCAATTCCTGTGAGGCCCCTCTACAAAGCGCCAATACAGGTATAAACGTTGCGGTAGTATAATGCGTGTACGGGCTTGATTCAGGAGGCAGTCACGAGACCGGTCTACCGAGTTCGCGGCAAGCCTTCTCACGCGCGCAAAACATTCTCACATCTCACCGCCGGTGTACGTGTATTCTCACTTTTAGGTGCATATCGGTGGGGAAAACTTGAGCAAATTCGGCTTACGGGGAACATTGATGCAGCTTGGTCCACTGAGAAAACCCAGCATAAACCCTCATCCGATATTAGGCTCGATCTTTTTTGGTAAACGATTTTTTTCTGGCTGAATTTCTTCGGCAAATACTCGACAAACCCAAACAAACGCTGATCCAATATTAGGCTCGATCTTTTTTGTTACACGACTTTTTTTTAGATTTTTTTTCTGGGTGAATTTCTTTGGCGAATACCCAACAAACCCAAACAAACGCTGATCCGATATTAGGCTCGATCTTTTTTGGTAAACGATTTTTTTCTGGCTGAATTTCTTCAGCAAATACCCAACAAACCCAAACAAGCACTGATCCAATATTAGGCTCGATCTTTTTTGTTACACGATTTTTTTTAGATTTTTTTTTCTGGGTGAATTTCTTCGGCAAATACCCAAACAAACCCAAACAAGCACTGATCCAGTATAAGGCTCGATCTTTTTCGTCAAACGATTTATTGTTTTCGACTGAATTCGTTCGGCAAATACCCAATGGCGAAGAGTCGGTATGGGGGTAGCGCGTGCGCGCAATCGACACGAGTGGGGCACCTCGTCATCGTTACGAAACCAAACGACGCCCCCCCCCCCTCCTCCTCCTGGCCGTTGATCGCCGATTTTGAAACGATTTTGGCATTGAGGATGACGACACGCGCAACGCCGATCGCTAGCGATCGATGAAGAAATTCGCATCCCCTTCTCCTTTTTTACGATTTGACCCGCGTCCATTTCGGATCATCGACCCGCGATGATTCCTTCGTCTCGAAGTACGGTTTTTCAGCCGTAGTTTCTTCGAGATCCGGAGGGCCTTCAACCGTCGCATCGTTGCCTCGTGCCGATTACGAACACCTGAAAAAATTCTATTCGTTTTCCGGCTTGCCGAGTCGACACTTTTTCTGTTTTTTCCTCTCTCTCTCTCTCTCTCTTTTGAAAATACCATTATCTCTCTTTGTGATCTTTATAAGGCTACCCGTGGCTACCCTCGATGATGCGGTATCATTGCTCCTCGCGTTACGCAACGGTTAGCGCGAAAGCGCTTCCAACACACGAGACCGAGCCGGCCGTTACGCGCAATTTGTGCACGCACGTGTATTCACACGGAAGAGATATATTCCATGTGGCAGACTGGACGCTACGAGTCCCGATGGTTCACGAACGCGGAGGAGAAAATACAATTTACGAAAAAGATCAATTGTCTCGTCGTTTCAGTCGTTGACCCAAACCCAAACAAACCCAAAATTCATCGTCTCACCGTTTCAATCGTTGACCCAAACAAACCCAAATATAGTCAAAATCAATTGTCTCGTCGTTTCAGTCGTTGAACTTAACCCAAGCAAACCCAAAATCGATTGTTTCAACGTTTAAGTCGTTGACCCAAACCCAAACAGACCCAAAATCGATTGTCTCGCCGTTCCAGTCGTTGGCACTTCTAAATCTTGAGGACGTTACACTCGATCACATAATTAATAATAATAATAGTAATAATGATGATGATAATAATAATAATAATAATAATAAATCAATCGATATCGTGAAATTTGAATTCCGGTGGAAGAGTACGAAGACGAAATTGACTGTTGAAACAAGATAAAATACTCGAGCTATAGCTGCATATATTACTAATAAACGAAGCCCGAGGGAAGGCGCGGGTGAAAGTGATTTCTAAATATTGCCAAACGTTGACTCCGAAAATATGCGGTGACGAATTCCTTTTTTTTTTATTTCTTTTCCCCCGGAGATCCGTGGATTTATACCGAATGGGGAAGCGATCCGGCGGTAATACCGAAATTCCTGATCAAACGGATTTTCGGATTTGGGAAGTTTTCGAGTCTGAACGAATGACCGTTCTGCATACGTTCAAACATAGGTGCAGAGCACCGGTGTGCTTTTGAAATTCAAATTTCAGTGGGTACGCGGATAAAGTATGATTTTCGCAAGATTGAAATACGAGTGGAGAAACGCAGACGCGTTACGAATATTTCGTACGAGGTTGGTACTTCTCTTTTCTGATTTCCTCGATCGAAGAATTTCGAACGACGAGAGCCAGCGTCCACGAAAGAGAAACGATCTCGGACGATCCTGGATGAGAAGATCCACACTATGCTTTCTATCTCTTTCTTGCTCTTACAGAGGAGAGAGCGAGAACGCTCCGTCTCGTAACCCAAACGCTGTCTTTACCAAATAGATTCGAAGCTCGTGGAATGTTGGTCTGTGAGGAGGAGAAACGCTCGGTAGACGATTCGGACCTATATCGGTAGCGGTAGATAGTATCAACCTGACAACCTTCTCATCGAGGTTATCTATTCAGATCTATCTAACCTAAAATCGTAATTTGAGGTTAGAATTACTTTGGAAAAATTCGGTCGATTGTCAACGGTAAAAGTGGATCGAGACGTATCGATGCGCCGGAGTCGAACGCCGATCACCGTTCGGAGCGAAGTAGCCGAGAGACTGGACCAGTCGATGTCCTTGACACGCTGAAAGTGAATTCGGTTGTGCTCCCTGGCACTTTGGTGGGGTTTAATAAATTTTAAGACCTTGCGCAATATTCGAGCGTTCCTCGTAGCCGGGAGGCGACTCGGCCTCTGTATTTTTCTTACAATTACGAGTTTGACGAGACTCGATGACGCGCCAGCCGCTTTATCCGGCCTTTTGTGAAGAAAGACGCGGAATTCTATTCGCCCGAAGTCTCTCTATTGTCTTTTTCCAATAATGAGGATTCTCGGGCGACACGTGGGTGTTGCACGTGTCCGTCTCACGTTTCACGACTCCTTTTGTCTTGCGCTGACGACTCGAATGAGAAAGCTCGTTTCGCGAGGCTCGCTTGCGAAAACTTTCAACGACGGTATTAGCAACGTACTCGATTCGATGATTTATCAAAAGAACCCAATTATCGACGGGTTGACGCCTTCACTGCCTCTCGCTCCAACAGCAATTTAATCGACGCCACCGATTCTCCTCCCCTCGTTTGTTACCAGTCCAAACCGATGTGTTTGCTTACTTTACCCTCGTTCATCCAGCAGAGCCTTGTAGGTCATCATCGATCCGTGTGGGATGACACGCCTGGGTCCGATCCAACCGCCGTTTTCACGATCAGCTGCGAATCGCCTGGATCTGACACAGTATCCAATCGTTCGCTGTTCTAACGTATATCTGATATCCAGTTCCGTTTTTCGTCTTTTTTCGACCGGTATCAGCTAACTCCGATGAAATTGATAACACTCATTCTTTTCAAGAGTATTATCAATTTTTGATTAAACGTTAGCCTTTTATCAAACGAGTTTTTCAGTTTCCAAAATTTCAGGCATTTTTACGGTTTTCCGTTGATTCTTCCGAGGGCTTTTTTTTTGACATTGCTTTCAACGATATTCACCAAACGGAATTTCGTGGCGCTCGATACGCTAAGGAGGCGCCAGGCGTCCCGACGCCTACACCTACTTCCCGAGTCCCCTTACTCTCTCTCTTTTGTGTTTGCTAGTTCGGTTTCCTCTCTTGATTATTCCTCGGCGTCGTCCCTCCGATCAATGAAAAATGCCAATCCCCGTGAACGTGGATTACACGTTGACGAACGAAAACACGAGCGGATATGAGAAACAAGTGTAAAGTGGAAATGTCACTCGTAGATATCACCCGATAGATGAAAAAAAAAATGCTACCCAATTTGAAGATAAACTGAGCCAACGTTGGGCTCAATCATAGATTTTTCTTCCTCAGGGCTGACAAAGCTAATCGTACTATTGTATTCTTCGAGGACTCGTGATCGTATCGAATAATTCGTCTTCTGCAATATTACAGGTCGGTGGAGGTACGAGAAACCGCGTGCTCCTTTTTTTCTTTTTTTCTTTTTTTTTTTTTTGGTTGTTTTCTCGCTGTCAATAGGTCAAGGCTGCGGCATCGAGCCGGTACTCTGTACTGGGCGATGCAGCGGATCAAACAAAAGCTCACGGCTCTCGCGTTCCCGAGTGGGGAAGCTCGTTTTTTTTTCTCACCGAAGTTCAGCACACCACGCGATCGCGCGTCGAGAATCACCGAGCATTTCGACGTCTCTTTTGTCTTGCTACATTTCATACGTTTTTTTTGTTTCTCTATTGGAATTTCAATTTTTTTCCTTCTGGGTTTGAATTTTTTCCAAAATCCGAACCAAAGAAGGAACTTGAATAATCATCAATTAATTAGTAAAAAAAGTATATTTTCCGTAAAAAATTTAGTAATTAAAAACGACACCCTCGCTTGATACAAAATTAAATCGGTTTTTTGGAAAAGACTTTTGGAAAGAGTTGAATACACCGTGACGTAATTCGAGTCGGAATGAGATCGCGATCGATAAAAAAATGTCTCGAAAGTGCGAAAAACAGTGAAAATCGGGAAGAGTGATAAAAGGAAGGATTTCCGTTGGGCAATGTAGCACAGAAGCATCCGAGAGACACGTAGGCGCCAACGGCGCGAGCGCGCCTCGCGGGTGTGAAAGCTAAGGCCGTTAAAGAAATGAAAAGAGAATTCTTCGGGCACGGTTATTTCCGATAAATCGTCGAGCCGTCCAATCGCGCGAACTGACGGAGTAACCGAAACGAAATTTCACTTCTGACCGTTTCCGAGTTTCGGGTGGGCATAACTATTTTCAAAATGTGCACATCCCTCTCTCGAAATACCGAAAACGTTACGTCTCTGGTTGGTCGATAAACTCTCTCTAGTTTGAAGATAAGTTGCGCAACTATAAAAACTCGATTTTCGGGAATTCCTCGTTTGAAGAAAGATCGAGATCGTGAATGATGAACGATAGAATTGGACGAGCCAGTTTCGCTGTGAAAACTTTTTTTTCTTTGACGATTTCGTAATCCCGTTCAATCGGTGAATGTCAACCGGGTCGAAGATATATCGAGATTTTGAAAATGTCAACGAGCACCCGGTGGCCGATTTTTTTTAGTTTTTTTTTCGATGAAAACGTCAGCGCGCAGGCCTCGCTCGCTACATCCTCTTTAAACGCGTCCGCGCAATTAACGAATCGATAACACAGCTACGCGATATCTCCGCGTCGCAACAAGTTTACCTTGAATTTTCAACGGAATCCGTTCGCCGACGATTAAATGTCACCAGTCGGATCTGGAGTGACGGAAAATAAATGTATTCTCAGGTATCAACGATTTTATCCGGAAGCTTCCAACGAAGCTTCCGTTCTACCTTCCAACCTACGAGTTTTTCAATTCTTTCGTTATTTTCTACATTCGATTTTGATGGATTCCATTTTTCATTCCAATTTGAAATTTTTCATTCCAAAGGTGAAAAGCTTTCGCGCATGCGTCTCGAATTTTTCGAACGAGCGAATAAACGTCAAAATTTCGTTTCTTCAATGAAAACTATCGACGCGCAGAGACGAAGAAGAAACGAAGAGTACTTTACAATAGTTAAAGGCTGGAACCCAAACGCGAGCTATTCGAAAGGATGATTCGTAAGATTTATTTTCGAAGAGGATTCCTCATTTAGCGTGACGTAAGAGCTCCGAGGAAACGGAAAGGTGCATTTTGGGTATCTCCTGCGTAGTATCCTCGACGAGTAGATCCCCGTTCTTCGAAAGGTCTCCAATTGCTTTCGGTATTCCATTACTCAAAGAGGAGCAGATAAAATCGAAGATGGAAGGATGGATCGATTCGTTAAATTTTCCGGGAACTCGAAACAGTCCTCGGTGATCGTGAAATCGTTTTTCGTTGTTTTCTCGATGAGATACGAAACGCCGGTTGTCCATGACGTCAGTAGAATGAGAAAAAAACGGGCTTATGAATTTTTTCTGTTTTTCCTGTCGGAGCTTTATTTTTTTTTTTTATGGAAATAAATCTTTGCTGTCTTCGCTTTTTTTTTTTTTTTTTTTTTTTTTTTTTTTTTTTATGTTTTTTTTTCTTTTTTTTTTTTAATCTCCGTTTTCGTCCGCTTCCGGTTCACCCGTGATTTATATCCGGTGCGGATTATTAACTCCCGACGAGAGTTGCAAACGCTCTCGAACGCCCCCTCGTGGACGCTTGCCGTCTTTGCGCGAAAACGATGAAAAAACTCGCCGAGATGGATAAGATGAGACGCTGGTGCGTAACGCGATCCTTCCTCCGCGTGCGATATCTCGCACACGACGAGCGCACTAAAATCTACGCAACGTCCGCACGAATCCGAAACTCATCAAGAATTCCTATCCAATTTTGAATCAAGGGACGCCATTGCAAAATCCACGAAACTCGTGCGCGTATTTCTTATCGAAAATTCGTTATCAATGCAATTATTTTACTTCCATTTTTAAATCCTTCATATTTGATATCGAAGGTATATTATTTATATCAGGTTTCGAAGATTCGTGAATTTTCGACGAACGTTCGACTTCCTCGTCGCCAAAGTTTGCCCTCGATTAAATCTGCTGAAAATTCGTTCGAAGGGATTGAAAAGTACAATTAGGCAAAACGAGAAAATGATAAATCGGGGTGGGGTAGGAAACCTGAACTTCGAATGACCAAAAGACTCAAAATTCCGAATTTGAATATTCCGAAACTACAAATTTTGTCGAATTTTCGGTTTGTTTGAGTTTGTTAAAAATCAAGGGTTTAAAATCAAACCAACGAACCCAAAAAAAACCGAAAAATTGACAAAATTTGTCAATTTTTGTTCAATTTTGTCAATTTTTCGGTTTGTTTGAGTTTGTTTAAAACCAAGGATTTTAAATCAAACTAACGAACCCAAACAAAGCCAAACAAATTTCGTGCATTTGCTGGGCACGACCTTTAGGAAATTTATAGTTTCGAAATTTTGAGCCTTCTGGTAAATCGAAGTTGGTGTTTCCTATCCAACCCCGATAAATCGGTAGATTTCGGCTCGTACGTATCCTCGGTTGGAAATTCTCATCGATACGTTGACCGCGGTTGTATCCTTCGAGCGGTTGAGAAAACATCGTTACCACGTGTGACACAACGTAAATATACATATTCCTGGGACTTGTTAGAAACATGTCCTGGTAGGGGTAAAAACGAGCCAGACGATGTTTGGAATTGCGAGATGGGGAGAGAATTTCGCGAGAATTTTGCCTTGAACCCGGTCAGGCTCGTCTCGTCTCGAACGCTAGAGCGAGAGAGGAGCAACATACTAGATAATCGAGGAGGGTTAATATCCTTTTGCGACAGCACGTGTCGAGGATACGCATCTCTTGTCCTCCTCCACCCCTCTCGTCTAACCCCAACTCTTTCTAGCCTATGGCTACTCCCAACAGAATTTATAATTACGTGTCAATGACTCTCGTCGAGACACAAAAAAAAAAAACATCTACGTCTATCCAGAGTCGGAAGCAAAAAAAAGGCATAACACAAACACGTACTTTTTTTTTTTTGCTTCGATTATGAGATTCGGACTTTTCTATGAAGCGTACCAGCGGTCAATAACACGAGGAGATTCGATGGATCGAGCGAGACGGAGAATCGGATCGAACACCCGAATCAGTAAAAACGAACGAATATCAGTTGGCCCTGTCCGTTCGCGAATAAGCAGACTCGAAGGATCAGCTCGAGTGTCCGTAGACAGAACTTCGTTAAACGATCCATATCCTTCCGATGACTTCTCGTTGCGCCAACTGGACGAATTTATCAATATTTATCAACGTTCCCAACTTTTTTTTTCCGCCTTTTTGTAAAACCCTAAAAATCCTTGTCCACCTTCAATACTGCGAGCTGATCTCGAAAGCGGTGAGATGAAGTTTCCTCCTGGGACGCGCGTGAGCAGGACACGGATAACCGTTTTTTCTCATGCAGCATGGCTTCCAGCGTGGTCCCTGGACTATCGGTGGTACGATGCAAATTTGCCTCGGTGAATTCGTCGGGCATCGAAATCTCGCCGGACAGGGCTCCGGGGGGCAAGGCCTCGTTGGACAACCCGAGCCCGGTTGACAAGACTCGTTTGTCCAAAAACAATTTAAAAATATTAATCTCGGGTTTTTCCTCTCACAGAAAAAGCACAATTTTTCTTTAAAAAAAAAAACAAATCGTCTCTCGCGATCTCTTAATCTCGAAATGAATTTTCCCTTTCGTTAGGTTTGAAGCCTAGAAGGCAACACATTTTTTTTCCTCCTCTTTTCTCAATTATAATTCGACGATATTCCGAGGAAAAAGATAAAACCTTTTCTCTGCGTCCTAACGAAAAAATTTCAACAAAGATCGAAAGATAATTTTTTTTTTCTTTTTTTTCAATCAAAAAGCGACTCACCATGATGCGTGGGATATTGGAAAATTTGGCGCAACGTCGATGTCAGGCTAACGGATCGGACGGAGAAATCGGTATTGCGAAGGCATTATATTTTGGCTTCCGAAAGATTGCGGGGTAATGAATTCGGGTGTCGGAAATCTTGCATGGTAATTGGTGGTTTGGGGTCCGTTGGGTGTCTCTGTGTGACTGCGTTGCGCGATGAAATCCAAGTGCTCGGTCTTAACGGTGTTGCGATGTGGTTCTAGGAGGAGGAGGAGGAGGAGAAACGATTCGGGAATAGCGATGGCTTCGGGCCTTTCTCAATAGACGATCGTTCATCGATGCATAGCGCTCATTTATTTTCCTATTCGTATATGCGAGCACACGCGCCAGCCGAACGTGTTTCTCAGTAGACACGTCTGAAGTCGAATGAAATATCGATCGATCGAATTATGGGCGATTTTCGGATCCCACTTTTCTATCAGCTTTTATCAACCAACGTTGGTCGTTTCAACGGTTTTTATTCGAAGGGTCGGAAAGTTCTCCAGCTTTCTTCCTTCCTTTTTTCCTTCCTTTCTTCCTTTCTTCCTTCCTTTCTTCCTTTCTTCCTTCCTTTCTTCCTTTCTTCCTTCCTTTCTTCCTTTCTT
>JAPYZJ010008057.1:0-13839 GCA_030522765.1 Ophioninae sp. B BG-2022a
TTTGTAGAGGTAAAATCGTAGATTATTTGTAGAGGTAAAATCGTAGATTTTTTGTAGAGGTAAAATCGTAGATTTTTTGTAGAGGTAAAATCGTAGATTTTTTGTAGAGGTAAAATCGTAGATTAGAAACCCGAACAAACCCAAACAAAATGGATTCAACAGCTCGAGCTAGGTGTTTAAATGTTTGTTGGCACCACCTACCGACTACTACGTGAGCATATCAATGCTGGTGTATTTAAATTATATCTCAAAAGTATTTGACCACCTGCATTTTATTCAACTTAAAAAAATACTTTCCAAAAAAAAATCTCATTCACTGCAAACTACTTATCTATGGTAAAATCGTAGATTAGAAACCCACACAAACCCAAACAAAATGGATTCGACAGCTCGCGCTAGGTGTTTAAATTCAGCTGATTTCTTACGAATACTCGCGACCAAAAATCAGATCAGACATTGCAAACCCAAACAAACCCAAAGTTCCAAATTTGAATATACCAAAACTACAAATTTTGCGAATTTTTTGATTTGTTTGGCTTACTTTAAAATCAAGGGCTTAAAATCAAACTAACGAACCCAAACAAACCCGAACAAATTTCGCAAACCTTGAAGAAATTTTTTCGTTTCGTTCCATTAAAATTCGAGATTTTGAGTCTTCTGATCAATCGAAGTTCTGGTTTCCTACTCAACCCCAAACTTACCAATAAATAGTTAAAATAATCATGAAGCAGTTTCATTCAATCGAACGTTTTCAAAATGTATTTTACTGAGTGGCCAAGTACTTTTGAGCGGAGGTGTACGTGTGAATCGTTGGACATGAATTTCTTCGGAGTGTGCACTCGCGTATGCGAATAACTCGGTCATTCGTTCGTTGACAGTTTTTTTTTTTTTTTTTTTGCTTTTCGTTTCCACCTGTCCGTTTTTGTCGTTCGTGGTTATTTTTACGAGAATATTTTAACCTCCTAATTTTATTTGTCAACTTTTCCTCGCGTATGTATTCATTTGACTTTTCGATTTTTTTTCGTTTGTTTTTTTTTTAATGTTTTATTTTTAATTTTTTTTTTCATTTTCGTAGCAGGGAATGGCACGGCTCTCGCATATTTCCCGTTGGTTTTTCACGTTCAAAACGAATACCGAAGCGCCACGAAAAAAACATTCGCGATTTTCCTCGCCTCGACAAGCTTCCATTTCGTTGAAACATTTTTTCTCGTATCATCCAACCCGAGCAACACGTTCCGTACCATTTATTTCTCCTATAGAATTCTCGACTGAAAAATTCAGGGACAACCCCCCTCCCCTCGAATGGGGCGCTCGTACGACCAAACTCTACTTCAACCAGAGTCAAGTAAATTTTACAGGTTGATGCCCGGTAGTTCCTTTTCACGATATTTACCTTTCGCTCAAAAATTCCACGCCGATTCCTTTTTCAAGCCGAATTGAATTTTTATGAATTTTTTTTTCGGGTTTTTGTCGAAATATGTGTGTTTTTGGTAAAAGTGTTCACTGACTGTTATTTTATATTTTTTTTCCAACGAATTTCCAGTTTTCACCGGAACGGCATGAAACACAAGTAAGAATAAATTCGGTATAGATAATACAAGAATTTTTACAGTGTTTAAAAAATAGTAGTTTCGAAAAAAAATAAAAACAAAAAATCATAAGTATTAATTGAACTCGTGATCAACGATAAAATGAAATAAAATGAAAAATCCTATTTTATAATTAAAAAAAACAAAATAAATAATAACTTACAGGATAGTTAATTTTACTTTACAATACAAAATAAAATAAAGAACAATTAAAAAATCATATTTTAATCCTACTTTTGTATCATATTTATATTATTTATTATTATAAATTTATTATTATAAATTCGGTATAGATAATACCAGAATTTTTCCAGTGTCCAAAAAACAATAGTTCTGAAAAAATCAGTAAAAACAAAAAAATTATAAACATTAACTGAACACGTGATCAACGATAAAATAAAATCAAATAAAAAATCCTATTTTATAAAAAAAACAAAATAAAATAAATTTTCAAATCATACTTATAATAAGATATAAAATAAAAAATAATCAAAAACAAATTAAATAATAACCTACAAAATAATTAATTTTACTTTACGATAAAAAATAAAATAAAATAAATAAAAACATTTTAATCCTACTTTTATATCATATTTATATCCTCTTAAATAAAACAATGCCGTGTCCAATGCAAAAAAAAATCGTAGGGGCTAGGGGTTAGGGTTGGTTACTTTTTCGATTCTTCGTCACTTTTTTCTCGTTTGTTTCGTTTTCTAGCGCATTAGTGTCGTGGTATGAGGCAATTTTGCTTTTGTGAAACGCGATATTGCTCCATTCGAATTTCCAGGTCAGAACTAATATCCATCTGACTGTGAGAGTTCGCGGGCGCATTCCTTCTTCGATGGTATATTTCTAGACACCGGGACAGAGCTAGGCAACGAAGACACGCATAGTCGTTGCGATCACGTCAGGCAATAGTCTCGTTGCCCGTTTTAAGGTGATTTTAGTTCTATAAAAACGAAATCGAGCTTTTATCGTACATTTGAAAATCGAGGATAAACAATTCGTCATTATTCACGTTTTATCGTACCAAAATTAATTTCGACTTAATGACATAATTAATTAATTTAGACTTAATAAAAAAATTAATTATTTGAAATTCGATGTTTTTTCTGGCGAAAAAAGAAAAAAAATGGGAATAAGGTGAAATATTTCTTCTCGTGTGACACCTGAAGTTTGCGTGTCTTCGAAAACGTGCCAGACACGTCGCTTCGAAATAATGGAATAAACAAATGAAATACATCGCTGTCCAAATTATCCGAAATATTTATGATCCTTTCAACGGTTACCTCGAGCAAACTCCTATTAGCGAATTGTCACCGATTATTATCAAAGTGACAAATCCAAAAAAAAAAAAATAAAAAAACCACCAAAGTCGACAAACTTTTCAGGTTGATGAGTTTTGAATTTTTTTTTTGTTGGTTGCCTTTCGGCACTTCCGGTTGTATTCGAAACGAATACAACAGTAGTCAATTATCGTAATGAAATTTTTAATCCCTCATTAACTAAATCGAACAACCGAACCCAAACGAACCCAAACACATCCAAACAATCCTGATATTTACTTTTTCAGTCAACATTCCTACATATAAATCTATATATATTTATATAGATTTATGAACAAGTAAAGATCAGGATTTTTTGGCTGTGTTTGGGTTTGTTTGGGTTGGGTTGTTCGATGTAGTTAATCAGGGACTAAAATTTCTCGTATATATATATATATGTAATTCCAAAAAAAACCAAATTCAAATCGTGGACGTGGGGAAAACAAAACGAACCCAAACAAATTCAAGCTATTTAATTAGAACACATTTCCATAGATCGAAATTTTTCTTTGCCAATTCTAACCCTAACTGATGTTAATTAACGACAAATTGCTACGAGAGAAAGAGAGAGGGAAGGGAAAGAGAGAGAGAGAGAGAGAGAGAGAGAGAGAGAAAGAGAGCAAAAAGAAGTTTTCGGATCACCTAATTCAGTTTTTTTACCTCGCGAACTCGAGGAAGGAACTTAGGATTCTTTAGATTCCTGCGTGGCTTAAAGTGCTCGCCAATAGGGAGGGCACTTTCGTTTTGGCACTCGGGGCAAGTTTTCTTATCGTCTTCTTTCTTATCGTTTTGTAAGACATCAATATATATATATATTTTTTTGTACATATACATATACATATTTTTTTTGTACATATACATATACATATTTTTTTTTGTAGATATACATATACATATTTTTTTCTGTACATATACATATACATTTTTTTTTTACATATACATATACATATTTTTTTTTGTACATATACATATACATATTTTTTTTTGTACATATACATATACATATTTTTTTTGTACATATACACACATATATATATATATATAGCGCACTAATACACTGACACGAATTGTTGAGTTCTCTTCGTTTGCTCGCATACTTGCTGACAGCCCTTTCGGGCGTCGAGTTTGGCACACCGTGTATTTACCGGGACTCGTGATTAACTTACTCAATTTTCGAACGCTCACCCACTGAGTATGTACTGGGGGAGAGAAAACGAGAGAGAGAGAGAGAGAGAGAGAGAGAGAGAGAGAGAGAGAGAGAGAGAGAGAGAGAGAGAGAGAGAGAGAGAGAGAGAGAGAGAGAGGGGGGTGAGGAAAAGAGGGGTAAATCCAAAGTGGCATAACCCCGGCAGATCGTACACCCCCTCGTCTGGTTAGAGTGTGCATGCACGATCGCATACCTAGTTCGCCGGCGGCCACGACCCGATAATTAAAGCCCGCACCACCGGAACGCTAGGCATTCCGACAGTACCTATTCTACACCTGCGAACTCCGACTAGCCGAAACCAACCCTCTCTCTCGAGTCTACCTCGACCAACCCACGCCCCCAGGCTCTCGGACGCGAACCTACCGTTTTTTTTAATTTTGTTAATTAAAAGTATAATTCAGAGAGTTCGGCTGAACGGCTGCGTGGCCAACGGCGACGGAGTGTTTAAAAAGGATGAAAAAAAAGGAGGGGAAAAAAATGGGTCGTTCACAGTTTTCACGTGGGCAACGCCGAGTTATTCCCGTTTGGGTTTGTTTGGGTTGAGACTTTTCCAGTCCCCGAAATACTGGGTAGGAAAATCAAGACATCAAGACGACTTGGTAGACGCGATGGTCTGGGTCCGTAGTTTTCACTTTTTTATGGTTCTTTCTATTTTTTATTGTAATTTATTTTTTATTTTTTTTTTTTTGGGTTTGTTTGGGTTGAGGCTTTTGCAATTCCCAAATACTAGCTAGGAAGGTTAAAACCACTTGGTAGACGCGACGGCTTCGGTCCGTAATTTTCACTTTTTTATGGTTCTTGATAAGTTTCGCAGCAATTGACATTTTTTTTGTTTGGGTTTGCTTGGGTTGAGGATTTTGCATCCCCCAAACACTGGGTAGGAAGGTTAAAACGACTTCGTAGATGCGACGGCCTGGGTCCGTAGTTTTGACTTTTTTATGGTTCTTTCTATTTTTTATTGTAATTTATTTTTTATTTTTTTTTGTTTGGGTTTGTTTGGGTTGAGGATTTTGCATCCCCCAAACACTGGGTAGGAAGGTTAAAACGACTTCGTAGACGCGACGGCCTGGGTCCGTAGTTTTGACTTTTTTATGGTTCTTTCTATTTTTTATTGTAATTTATTTTTTATTTTTTTATTGTTTGGGTTTGTTTGGGTTGAGGATTTTGCAGCCCCCAAACACTGGGTAGGAAGGTCGAGACGACTTAGTAGACGCGACGGTCTGGGTCCGTAGTTTTCACTTTTTCATGGTTCTTTCTATTTTTTATTGTAATTTACTTTTTATTTTTTTTTGTTTGGGTTTGTTTGGGTTGAGTCTTTTGCAACCCCCAAATACTAGCTAGGAAGGTTAAAACGACTCAGTAGACGCGACGGCCTGGGTCAGTAGTTTTCACTTTTTAATGGTTCTTTCTATTTTTTATTGTAATTTATTTTTTATTTTTTTTATCGTTTGGGTTTGTTTGTGTTCATTTAGGTTTGTTTGGGTATTTCTGGACTTATTTTGGGTTTGGTTGGGTTTGTTTGTGTTTATTTAGTTTGGTTTGGGTTTGGTTGGGTTTGTTTGTGTTCATTTAGCTTTGTTTGGGTTTGTTTGGGTTGATTTAGGTTTGTTTGGGTTTGTTCAGGTTGAGGCTTTTGCAGCCCCCAAACCCTTCGTTCGAACGTCAAAACGACCGAGTAGATTACGCATCGTTCTGGGTCGGTAGTTTTCACTTTTCGAGTACTAATCAAAACCCCAAAATTTAGCCAAAAAACGTGAATTCGAACAGCTTTGATGATTCTTAGTAAAAATGACTTCTTTCAGATGCAAATAATCATTGAAATTATTTTAAGAGGATAAAAAGTACATCGATAATTATTGAGAAAAAAATTTCATCGCTTTTTGCTCCAAACGTACAATTGCCACTTTTTCCCTCATTTTACAAGTACATTTACCATAAAAAACAAATCACTCGACTCGAGAGCATTTTTTACGTGCACTTTGCACATTCAAAACCTCTCGTTGCCCTCACGTGTTCAAAACGCCAACCGAGCTCTCTGATATTTCCCGATTTTGACGATTTTGTAAATGTGGTCAAAGTACTAAAACCTTTTTTTTTTCATTTTACTATTTTTCACGATTCTTTTCGATGTACACTTTGAGCCGATTATGAATTTTATCGAGCCTTTGTCGAAGGCTTAAAATCGCGTCGCTTAAAATCGAAAATCGTATTTTCATACAACGTGAACAATTTTCCAATAAAAATCGTTGCAGGCCAAATAAAACGAGAATTCTATATATTATTTATTACATTATTATATAAATTATTAAATTCTATATTTTATTAAATTATGTTAAATAAATTACTCAAACTAATTAAAAAGTGAATTAATTAAATTATATTGTATTAAATTATGTTAATTAAATTATTTAAATAAATGAAAAAATTAATTAATTAAATGATATTTCATTGAATTATATATACATAAATATCAAAATGCATACACGAGTTCCATTTTGCACGCCCCAATGCGTTCGAACAACAAAATTCCCATTTTTCAACGTTTTATCTCTTTCGCTATAAATATATTTGCGAACCCAAACAAACCCAAACAAAGGCAATTTTGCTCAAGAGAATCAGACTCCGGATAACTCAATTACAAGGCTTGAAATATTTGCCCGAAAAGCTTGGGTTCATTTTTTTGAATAATTATGTTTGAATAATTATGGGAATTTAATTACGAGGTCTTGGTCACGTGATAGGGGTAGTTGGCACGTAGTTGATCAGTAACGACAGGCCGACGCGCGTGTTTAATAAGAATACATATCCTCGGGCCAGGCTAGCATACGCGAACCTCATTTCCGTCTGAAACGAGCTTACCCGGAGAGACTTTTGTACAAGGCCTCCAATGCGTCCACACCGAATGACGACTCGCTAAAATACGTGTATTTGCTCGCCAGGTGGATGGCTGAATCGCTGTATTTATTTTCACGCAATGCTGGATTCCAAGACTTTCGAAAACGGAGTCTGGGTTTGTTTGGGTTTGCTGCGGTTTGTTTGGGTTTGTTTGGGTTTTGCTTCCGTTTGTTTGGGTTTGTTTGGGTTTTGCTTCCGTTTGTTTGGGTTTGTTTGGGTTTTCAAAAAAACTTCCGGCTCAAAAAAGCCGGAAGTCCCGAAAGTCTCCGTAATATAAATATAGACTAAAACGGCGCTAAACAATTGTTTTCATCGAAAGCATTTCTATAAACATGCCTATCAAAATCTTCCCCTCGAAATCAAGATCGAGGGTTTGTTTGGGTTTGCAAAAAAACTTCCGGCTCAAAAAAGCCGGAAGTCCCGAAAGTCTCCGTAATATAAATATAGACTAAAACGGTGCTAAAATATTTTTTTTTATCGAAAGTATTTCTATAAGGATGCCTACCAAAATCTTCCCCTCAAAATCAAGATCGAGGGTTTGTTTGGGTTTGCAAAAAAGCCGGAAGTCCCGAAAGTCTCCGTAATATAAATATAGACTAAAACGGTGCTAAAATATTTTTTTTATCGAAAGTATTTCTATAAGGATGCCTACCAAAATCTTCCCCTCGAAATCAAGCTCGAGGGTTTGTTTGGGTTGGAATATAAATGTGGAAAATAAAAAGTTTTCCACAGTGACCGAATTTTTTATATGGAGACCCATCCTTTTGTTAAACTTTAAATTCATATGCTCATTTTTATTTTCTACCAAAGTATGGGTGGCGTGATAGAAATTTTCGTGATCAAAGCATTTTCCGGCCTGTAATGAGAAATTGCAAAAAGTGATCCAATTTTCGTCGATCCAATTAAAAATTATTCCACCGTTGAACGAACGAACATTAATTTACCAGGAGATTTAATTAATTCAAACATTTGATTAATCGAAAACGAAATAAATCGAAGACCTTATTTATCGAACATTACAGTAATGGAAAGTTCAATTAATTAAATATTTCATTGATTGAAATACAAATTAATTGAAAAGCAAATGGGTAGAAAATAAAATTAATTAAAGCCATAATTGAATGAAAATTAAATTAATTCGGAATTACGTCAAAAGACATTTCCGGGGGACGGAGATATTTATTGAGATACGATCTTTCTAGTGACGTTTTACCAACGCAACATTTACATTTTTCAATAATTTTCAATCATTTCAATTGAATCAATAATTTCGATATTTTTCAATTATTTTTCCATCCGTCTACCGAATTCCCATTCTGTCGAATTTCGGACTTTTTTTACGACGAGAATTGTAACGCGTTCTCCAGTTCGCTCGATCAATCGGTTTCCAGCTTGGAATAAAGTTTTTCGTTTGATCAAGATATTCATTGAACGAGTGCAGAGAGAGATGGATTACAAAATAATTTGTAATCCAAGGATTGGTTTGGGTTTGTTTGGGTTGGAATAACTATGAAAATTCAAAATTACACTTATGAAAAAACACGTTTTTTTTACAAAAAATATCACGATTTCTAGACTGTCAAGTTCCTCTAATGTAACCCAGATAAAAAAAAAATTCGTACCGCAAATTCACATAATTTCAGAAATAAAACTAATCACATTAATCAAACTAAGCCCCATCAACTAGGATTCACCATACCTAAAAACACCTACTAAATTATGCTTACGAAAAACCTATTCTAATTTTTCAAAATTTGCATCTTCTCCCTAAAACTAATTTCCAAAAATACTCCATTCCGAATATTCCATAGCTAAATAAATATTCAAAGTGCAGTATTTCATAAAATTATTTTCACCGACAACCCTACAGTTGAGTATGATTACTAATAAAATTTATCCAAATTTTAAACAATTAATATGTTAATTCGTAGAACCCAAAAACATCTTTAAAAAACACAAAAAAAAATAATGATGCGTACGACCCCAATGTGTGATCCAATATGTGATTCCACCAACATAGTTTTATCAATTTATCATTAAATACAATTAAGTATAATTCATAAGAAGATTTACACAAATTTTTAACAATTCATATTTTAATTTCTAGAACGCAAAAACATCCTTAAACAAGACGAAAAAAATAATGATGCGTACGAGTCGAATGTGTGATCCAATATGTGACCTCACCAGCATCGTTTTATCAATTTATCGTTGCCATTCTGCCGATAGTAAAGTGCGTCGATTCATTCGTCTCTATTACCCTCTTTATGAACTACTCGCTTCCATGATGGACTCCGAAAAACGTACTTTTATATATATATATATATATATATATAAGTACGTTTTTCATATATATATATATGTACTATAAATTCATATATACCGCCAGTTCTCTCACTGGCGTCATCCCCACGTATATTTACAAGCGCACATATAGGTACCCGTATGCTCACGATGGAAGCTCGTATCCTCCTCCTGTTCCAGAAAGGCACCCCTTCAGTAGTTATTAAAAGCCCCCACCCGCTTGGATTTGGATAGTAGCGGCTGCCAAAAAAATATGCCTCGTGTCCATCAACTTGTGACCGTTTGTATCGTACTGCCACATAGACGGGTCGTTACACGTATGTATGTACAGGGTGACCGATAATTCGACTTATTTCTTGATAAGGATTATACTAAAAGCGATTTTTAGAAAATTAAACCCCATTGGCTGGGGTTCAATATTACTGCGTAATTACTGAATTATGAATTACAGAAATGTATTACTTTTTTTATTTTTTATTTTGTAGGCTTGTCAGAGGAATTTTTTTTTTTAATTATGAAATTTGAATATTTAATTAGGGGTGGAATATTCAGAGTGGAGGATTTTTGGAAATTAGTTTTGGGGAGAAGTTTGCAAATTTTGGAAAATAATAATAATATATTTTTCGTTATTATAATTCAGTAATAGTTTTTTAGGTATGTTGAAGACTAGTCGATGGCTTTTCTGATAGGTGACAAGTGAAAGGTGACATCAAAAAATGCATGCTCGAAATTCAGAAATAAAAGATCTCGAATAGGATCTTGAATGGCAGAAATAAAAGATCTTTTATAACAATAATTTTATTTCTGAAATTAAGTGAATTTCCGGTACGATTTATTTTTTTAATGCAATCCTTCACTTGTTAAATTCCAGAATAGTAACAAATGAATATTCAGAGTAAATTTTCTAAATTTAACTATTTTTTTCCCGTCACGAAATTTTTTAAAAATCGTATCCAACATAATTCAGCAATTATTTAATTATTACTCCTATTCGATGGGGTAATTAATTTGATTAAAACGATACGGAGATTGAGTACTTTCGAGAAATAAGTCAAATAACAAGTCACCCTGTATATACGTGTGTACGTGTAAACGTGTAGAGGTGTATATACTATATAAAGTAGCAGACAGCAAACATAACACCGATGGTAGGGTCGAATAAAGCGCGGCATTCGTCAAGCCCACTTGCGTCAGGTAAAACTGCAGATTTGTTATTTTTATATACATTTGTTGTTTTTTTTTTTTTTCGTTTTATCCCTCTCTGTGGTGCAACGTCCAAACAAAATCGGAGTCCCATTCCCATCACCTCGATCGCGATGTTTTCACGAGGAATTATTACTCTCGTGTGTGCATCTCTTTTCATACACGCCCGTGTCTATTTTGTTTCGAGCTTTTTGGTTTTGTTTCTTTTGTTTCTTTTTTCTCCGTTTTTTTATTTTTTTATTTTTTTTCATTTTTTTTTTTCATTTTTTTTTTTTCATTTTCCTCCAATGAGCGATCCGCCAGCCGGTGGACGACAACGGACGTCCATACGTGTGGAGTCGTGCGTGTCGTCAGTACAAACCGAAAGATGAAATCACGGATGGAAAAGCGATTTAGAAACTATCGACAGTGGTATTCGGTACGTGAGTTCTATTGGACGATATGCGGCGAATCATTTTGACAACGGCCGTCCGTGAACCGCGAGAATTGAATAAATCCATACATTTTTTTTGTCCCTTGCACTGGTTTTTTTTTCTTATCGCTGCCTTCATCTTTCGCTATTTTTTTCCTTCTTTTCCTCTCTCTCTCTTTTTCTCTCATTAATTCATTATTTCACCACATTCGTATTATTATTATTATTTTATTATTATTATTATTTTATTATTATTATTATTCTATTATCATTATTATTATTTTATTACTATTGTTGTTTTGTTATTGTTGCTGTTGTTGTTGTTATAACAATTTTTATTTTTTGTTCAGATTTAATATTATTTTTTCGTTATTATCGAAATTATTATTCGACCCAAACAAACCCAAACAAAGTAAAATAATTTAATTATAATATGTTATAGTGAATTTGTTTAACTTTGTTTGGGTTTGTTTGGGTTACATAATAATTTCAATAATAAAGAATAAATAACATTAAATCTGAACAAAAAATAAAAATTGTATATAAATAAAATGGTAATAACCCAAACAAAGTAAAGTTAATTCATTATAACATAATATAATGAATTTATTTTACCTTGTTTGGGTTTGGGTCTATGTACGAGCCGAGCAAACCCAACTATCACTCTTTCATCTTTTTTCTATGGAATCGACGTTAGAATTTACGAAATAGATGACAGTCGTGTTTTTCGTCACCGAAATGCACTCGAAACACGAAAACGTAGGTGTCCATAACGACGAAAGAAATGGAAATGAAGGGTTCAGAATATTCGGGAATGCACGATCGCACTTAACGATTTTACGTCGACCGATCATGTTTTACCGATCAAACGTGCATTCGACATATATTTTCTTCGTTCGAGAAGGCACGAAACGCGGAAGTTCAAACTCCTCTATGGCGTAAACTACGTCCGTGAAAAAAAAACCGATACGATACCTCGACTTCTCAGACAAAGGAGAATCGTTTTGCTTTTTTTTTTTTTTTTTTTTTTTTTTTTTTTTTTTTTTTTTTTTTTTTTTTTTTTTTTTTTTTTTTTTTTTTTTTTTTTTTTTTTTTTTTTTTTTTCGACGAGTTTGACAGTTCCGGTGAAAAAAGTCCGCGAAATACATCGACAAGGGTTGCGACACGAAAAACGATCACTTTCGTGTTTCGAGGAATTAATAGACTGCGGTGTCGTTTTATTCGTATCCCTCGGAGGTCACTACACAATGGGTCTAGGAATGTCTACTTTTTGTTGTAGTTTTGTAGTTACGGAGAAAAAGTAAACGTCCATGGTGAAAAATATTTCTTAAGGGGTACTGGATCGACCGTGAAGCGAAAAATAGTCCGAAATGGGAAAATCGTTGATTTACGAGGATAGATCGTGTAAAGCACTATATATATTTTGGGCTTTACAAATAAATGATTTAATAATTAATTCATACTCGGAAATATTGATTTTCCAATTTAATAATCTTCTACTAATAATCTAATTGTTACGAAACTACAAATTGTGTATATTTTTGGGTTTGTTTGGGTTTGTTTAAAGTCAAGGGTTTAAAATCAAACTAACGAACCCAGACAAACCCAAACAAATATCGTGCTTTTGCTGGCATGAGTTTTAGGAAATTTGTAGTTTCGGAATTTTAAGCCTTTTGGTCAATCGAAGTTCGTGTTTCCTACCCAACCCCCTCTGGTTCTAAGTGGTTCGACATTAATTACCTGTCAGTCGCAACGATACAGAGGTTGGTTTTAAACCCTTCATTTTAAACAAACCCAAACAAACAAACTTCGAATGACCAGAAAGCTCAAAATCCCGAATTTAAATATTTCAAGACTACAAATTTTGCGAATCTTTGCGTTTGTTTGGATTTGTTTGGGTTTCTTTAAAATCAAGGGTTTTAAATCAAACTAACGAACCCAAACAAACTTCAAATGACCAGAAGGCTAAAAATCCCGAATTTGAATATTTCAAGGCTACAAATTTTGTAAATTCTTGTGTTTCGTTTGGGTTTGTTTAAAATCAAGGGTTTAAAATCAAACTAACGAACCCAAACAAATTTCGTACTTTCGCTGTTATGACCTTTACGAAATTTGTACTTTCAGAATGTTAACCCTTCCGGTCAATGGAAGTTCGTGTTTCCTACCCAACCCCTTACGACAAACTTCGAATGACCAGAAGGCTCAAAATCCCGAATTTGAATATTCCGAAACAACAAATTTGTAAATATTTAGGTTCTTTTAAAATCAAGGGTTTAAAATCAATTTAACGAACCCAAACAAACCCAAAGAAATTTCGTACTTTCGCTGGTATAACCTTTACGAAATTTGTACTTTTGGAATGTTAACCCTTCCGGTCAATCGAAGTTCGTGTTTCCTACCCAACTGCTTCCGGTCCTGAGTCGTTCGACATTAATTACCTGTCGTTCGCAACGATACAGAGGTTCACAAAAGTAACACACTCGAGCACTTAATTGAGAGGGTCGAACGGCAAGCCAGCTCAACGAGACATTATTTACGACGTTAAGGGTGATACCGTCGTTAAGGGGTTGTTTCGAAAGATGGGAGAAGAAATAGAACGGCTAGTGGAAAAATATTTTTCCAGGCGTGCAGTCACTGAACTTCGAAAATTCGTGGCTTTTCCAAATGGAAAACTGTGGAAGGGTTCAAACGTTCTTACCAGCCCCGGGGCGCTCGTTTACGGAGTCGCGGTTCAATGAGCTTGCGTCCGACTAGGATTGCGAGTCACGAGGCACTGAGCTTAGACACATCGAGGCCACGTAGAGGACCCGGTAAAAGCCTCGGGGAATCCAACTGATGCCTATATCTCCGACTTAGATACTCGTACCCTCTTTCTTTTTTTTTTTCTTTCACTCAGCAATCAAA
>JAPYZJ010008061.1:0-14052 GCA_030522765.1 Ophioninae sp. B BG-2022a
GCTGCTGCTGCTGCTGCTGCTGCTGCTGCTGCTGCTGCTGCTGCGTGCGACGCCGACTCGTTGTCGTTGTTGTTGCGTCGAGAGGGCATATCTGGGGACCGCTTTGTCGCTCGCGGCGGGATTTCTCGGGGTGTTGTCCGGTAATTTGGAGAAATATGTCGTATCAGGGCTCACCTTTTTCGGCCGCCCATGGACAGGACGATTACGAGATGGACGAGGAGGACGAGTACCTGGACGACGAGCGGGACGTCGAGGATCAGTACGAGAGCGACGAGGGTACGACAACGAGACGATCGATCGTTGTTGAATGTTTCGGTGATGAGCGGCGAGAGCTCTCGAAGCCAGTGATTCCAATCGACCGTACGTTTCAGATACCGAAGAAGCGAGTGAAACCGACATGGGTAAATCGGAGGAATACACCGAAATAAGGGAACAGTAAGTTTTTGTATCTTTTCATGATCGAGAATAGGCGGCGATCCGAACTTTTGTTCGATTCTGTTTTGCTCGACGACTCGTCCGGGCGTACGCGAGAGAGAAAGAGCGATACTGATTCGTCGGATACTCGGCCTCAGAGTCTACAGGGACAAATTGGCCAGCTTGAAGAAACAGCTGCAACAGCTCAAAGACGGCAGTCATCCCGAATACAACAGAAAATTGAAGAGACTGGAGGCGCAGTACAAAGAGAGGTAATTCCGTAGAGAAGTAATTTTTTGAGTCGACGGAAAAGATGCGACGCTCGCTCCCGTCCACAGATTGCACCTCAACGTTATTTATCGAGATTATCTGACCGAATGGGTGGAGAGAGATTACGTACTGGAGAAGAAAGCCGCCGTCAAGGAGTTTGAAGAGAAAAAGATAGACTTGAAGGAGAACTTGTTGACGGATATGGAGGAAAAGAGGAAAATGATTGAATCGGATCGGCATACGATGGAGCTGACGGGCGACTCGACGGAGGTAAAAAAGTATTTCTTATTCGTTTCGAGCCGCCGAATAAAGCGAGATTCCTCGAGACACCGACGACCGAGACAAAGAGCGAGACGCGCTCGTTAACTCGCGCGCTAAACCCGTCGAGCGTGATTCCCCAAGGTGAAGCCGGTAATGACGAGAAAATTACGACGGCGACCCAACGACCCGGTTCCCGAAAAAGTTGAAAAACGTAGAAAATCGCCACCGGCCCAATTGAATTACCTGCTGGACGAGAAAGAAATAGAGAGCGACTTGAAAGCCATAAGCCGGGGCAAAGTACTCACGGCCGTCCGAAAACCAGGTAACGAAGAGTCGAGCGGGCCCCGAAGGACGCGCAAGAGCTAGATGGCGGCGGAGCGGCCGGCAACGATAAATCCGAAGGATGCAACGACGCACATTTTTTTTTGTTCGCAGCAGCAATGCCACACTACAACGCGGTCAGTCTCCCGACTCAGCACGTATCTTCGACTCCCGATACTCCTCTGGTCGAGACTAGAATAGAAGACGGCAAACTTTTGTACGAAAGGAGATGGTGCGTCCGTCGAAATTGAAGCCGCGACTTGACGCGACATGCAAAAAATGGCTCGTATGATCGAACGCGATAAAGATAGCGAGGTGACGCCGATATTCGTTGCAGGTTCCACCGTGGTCAACCGGTCTACGTCGAGGGTAAAGATCTCTCGCGTTTCGCCGCAAACATATCGGCAATCGGGACCGAAGTGGTGAGACTTTTCGTTCGTTCGTTCGTTCGTTCGTTCGTTCGTTCGTTCGTTCGTTCGTTCGTTCTTGTTTCGCTTTCTCCTCGCACAAACGATTCTGTAGCAATAACGAGGAGTGGGAACGCGAGAACAAGCTGCAGTAGGCTACACTCGTTTATTCGTATCTCTGTCTCGTTTGCAGATCTGGGTGAAAAAAGTATCGGATGGCAGCAAAGTAAAGATATACATCTCCCAACTGAGTCGTGGCAAGATGTCGATAAAGAGAAGAGCCTCCTAATCGAGAGAGCCTCGCCGCCGCCGCCGCCGCCGCCGCCGCCGCCGCCGCCGCCGTCGCCGTCGTCGTCGTCGACGAGCCGAGAGAAGCGGGGAGAAGGGAGCGTCTCTCTCGCGCGTCAGACGTGAAATTTTTGGGCCTCGTGGGTAGTCCGAAGGGCAGGATCTCTCTCGGCTGGCAGCTTGACTCTGACCGCGCTCGTCTTTTGCCACCAGTAATACCACATTCTCCGATTGTACCGGATCGCGTTGTACATCCAGACGAAACAAGAGGCAACGAGGAGGCCCGTCATGGCGAGGAGCGAGCAAGTCGTCCACTTGGCCGGTGGAAAATTATCGTAGTCCGTGTTGGAGTAAAAGTCGGCCGCTATGACGCAAACGTAAGTACAGGCGAAGGTAACCGGCGTTACGATCGCGCATCGTATTAAATCGAGACGGAAACTTTGGACGATTGGCTCTCGTCCGAGTCCCTCGCTCGGGAATATGAAAACGAGGATCGATTCGAGGACCCGATATCGCGGTGTACGTTCGACTTGCAGCGCCTCGCCGCACACCTCGCAACCGCTTCGATTGCTCTCCTCGAGCCAACGTTCCAAGCAAGCCAGATGGATCGCGCCCATCGTCCCCTGCGCGTTCGTCGCGTCAATCGTTCCACGTTATTTTTATCATTTTAATAGTGCGAACGCATCGATCAACGACGCACGCGCGCACGCTCGCGTGGGGCGTCCATTCATTTTTCTTTTACTCAGAAAAATGAAAGACCCGAACGGAAACACCAATTCACCATCGGTCACACAATTGTCTACCGTAGTACAAAGTTCCGACGCCTCTGTCCGCACAGAGCCGTCGAGAGAGAGAGAGAGAGAGAGAGAGAGAGAGAGAGACAGAGAGAAAAAAGATCAAGTAAATAAAAGGCAAGTTGCGAGAAACGATTGGTCCAAGCTTCGTCTACCTTGCATCTGCACGGGTATATTATCGGAGATTGTGGGCTAGCGGTCTCGTAACATATGCGACAGGTTATCTCCGATGAGCCGCTCTCGGTGCTTCTCGTAGCGACGCCAGCCGCTGCGGTCCGCTGCTTTCCCGATTTTCTCACGTTTTCCACGCTTTTCCGCAAACACTCGTACTCTATCCTCGTTACTCCCGAGGCCAAATTCCGCTCGACCTCCTCGAGAAGACCGTTGAGCGCACTCTCCACCGATGCATTTTCACGCATCATCGCTGCCTACCGTAACGATACATTTTAATGGCGCATCGAAAATTTTTACGGCACAAACATCCGGAATCCATTGTAACGTAATCGAGGGGATGCTTCTCTGTCGAAGCTCCTTTCGTAGTCTGACGTCGAAGCGAACGAAACAAGCCGTGACGTATTAAAAAAACAAAAGAGAAGAGGCTCATTTATGTATCGAGTAAGTTGGTAATGCACGAAAGACGAGGAGGAGGGGGAGGCTGGCGGGTACTCGGTCGACGACGCTTCCTGTCGTACTACGCGGGTTTGCCCAAACGTGTTGTAATTGTACAATTGTCGATTGATCGCGACCGCCGCTTGTCGACGGTTCGCCGAGTTCGCCGAGTTCGCCGAGTTCGCCGAGTTCGCCGAGTTCGCCGAGTTCGCCGAGGTCACGCGTTCTATACATCATTCGTGCATCGTGTCGATCGCGCTGAGACAATCCTCACCCGTGTTACTCGGCGATGTTTCCAATTCACCGATCTCGTTCGATTCGCTGTGAATGATAGACGTCGTTGGTAGGTTAGTCGCCTCGAACGATCATCGATAACGGTAAGGGGCCTAGAGGGGACAAGCTCGAATCGCGAATAGCGGGCGTCACCTGTCCAACGATGGATCGTTGCTGAACATTTCGGTGGGTACGGTGGGCGGTGCTTTTTCCGGTACGAGTTCCAGGTACGTCTGTCGCGACTCCAAGTGTCGCTCCACCTCCTCGGGCGTCATGTGTCCGTCGGAAACAAAGGACATTGACGACAGCATCGCGTTTGGGGATTGCACCTGAAACGGAATCGAAGGAATGAGAATTGCCCCCGAATAAAAACATCCGAGAAACCAAAGAAAACGAATGCCCCGACCGCACGGCAAACTCACGGATGGTAAATTTTGCGATTTTGGTATTTTTGGCGGAGGCTTTTTCTTCTTAGTAGAGTTGAGAGGTTTCATCGGAGCGGCGGCGGCGGCGGCGGCGGCGGCAGCCGCCGCACCGGCAGCCGCGACGGAGACGGCGCCGCTGTTGGCGACGGTAGTAGGGACGACGGTGGTGACCGCGCCAGCCGCCATTGCCGGATGATGCGGCGCGTGATTGTTGACGTTTATTTCCGGCTTTCTCCTGAACGCGGCGGATAAAACAAGACGCCGTGTTAGATTCTCCCTGGTGGGTAGGAAGCGACGTAAAGAAGAGCCGCTACAAAAATAACCTTTTGGAAGCGTCCGTTCTGAGGAGCTCCTCGTCCGAAGACTCGGTCTCGTCGCTCTCGCTGAACGACGCGTCTACTTTTTCATACTGCAATAGCCGATCGAGGAGGAAACTCTTGTCTCGGTTGACTTTGAGGAGCTTTCTCTGAGTGGAACGCAGCGCCTCTTGAAAGCACTCGTTCTCGTAAATAAGAAACTTTAGTTTGCGCTTCAAATTTCTGTACTGTTCCTTGTAATTGGGTACTTCCTCCTCCGGACTGTCGTCGTCGTCGTCGTCGTTGTCGTCATCGCCGTCATCCTCGACGTCGGCGTTGTTGTTTGCGATAGAACGGCAATACCATCCCTCTAACATCGATCATCCGTGACTGGCAATTACAAAAATAACGAAAGCGATAACAACAGAGCCAACGACGATCCTACAAGTAGCGTTGGTAACTGCCAATTTTGTCGCTATTGAGTCGCGATTGGTAAATTTTCTTCGTTCGCGCTAGGTCGATCGATCGATCGATCGACCGGAGGACCTCGGATCGGCGAAAATAAATACACGACGCGTTGATTTATCGTCGGAAGGTTCAAAGGAGACGCGGTCGCGGCGACGACGGCGGCGGCGGCGGCGGCGGCGGCGGCGGCGTCGGCGAACGGGAGTTGATTCGGAAAGACGCGAGGGAGAAGCGTCGACGAAGCGAAGAGGTACGACGCGGGCCGCCGGTTATATTCCGAAAGAGATTGCGATTTTGCTGAATCGTTGCGACAACTCAAGATTGAACGGGCAAAAGTTCGGTGCGTGCGTCTCGCTCCGCGCTACTTACTCGAATGGCCGCAAGTTTATTATCCGGACGTCGGAAAAGTTTGCGACGATTGATTATTCCCAAGAGATAAATAAGCCGTTCGTCGCTGTTGGCTTCCATACCGCCGCACGGGTAAGCCTAGATCTAATATCGATTCCCATCTTCATGGACAACTTCACGGCCCGGAAACGACTCGTCGCAGCGCGGACTCTCTTCCGTCGTCCGAGAGTGCGAGATTTCGCGCCATACCGCGCGTGCCACCTACATTTTCCACCAATCGCGTTACTCGCATTCCGCTGGTCCGTGCAGTCGCCAAACAGTAATTACTGCGGAGAGCATCGTCGACGAACGTGACAAAAATGAAGAAGCGCGCGGACGCTTTCGATCGGCTCGGCCGATGCGGCAGTGATGCACACCGCGAGCGATGAGCGACGAGCAACGTCCAATGGCAGCGTCACTCTCATTGAGCATTTCCGTCATACTCGAGGCCTCATTGGATATCGCTCATCGCTCGTCGCCCATCGCGCGCAGTGTGCGGAGGCCATAAGGCGCGGTGTATCCGTCGATTGGACAAGAAATTGTTCGTTGATCCGGCCCGCTCGATGGCGCCTCGGTGAGGATGGACGCGAGGGACAACAGTGTTCCCTGGCACTCGTAGTTCCGTCGGTGAGCCGCTGAGCTTGCCTTCGAAACTATACGAAATGCGTACACCACGGGATAGGCGCGCACGCGCGCCACACATCTGTAAAAATGTTGAAAAAAAAAGTAGTAGGCCCTCTCAGTGAGCGCGTTCGTCGTGTGTGGCTGGCTGTTAGTCGCGTGCGCGTTACAACCGCAAGAATAAAGGCCCTCGCTGAGGAGAACGCGAGTATCGGAGTTTGTTCCGTTATTTATTAATCGAACCTCTTTCGTACACGCGAGCACTCGTTTGCGTATAAAAAAGAGAGCGCAACGCGGCGATTAGAGTCTCGTTCGATCGGGCAACGGTACGCGTTTCGATTGATCGACGAGCGAGAGAGCGAGAGAGAGCGCCAGCGCGACGGGGCAAGGAGGTAACCACACAAAGCAAAGCAGCAGCAGCAGCAGCAGCAGCAGCAGCAGCAGCAGCAGCAGCAGCAGCAGCATACTGGACCGGAAGGCTTTTGTCACGAGCGTTATGGAACGGTTTAACGTCCTCGTCCCAGAGCCGCGCGACCAACGCGTCCTGCCCCGATGCGGAAGCGAGCAAACATTGCGGTGCATCCTTCGTGTCGGCGGTTTGTGGCTTTCCTAAGGATTTCAATCACGGAGGAAGAATCCGGAAAGGACAATTCGGCGATGACGCTTGGTTCGCTGCTAAATTCAAGGCTGTCGAAGTTATAGGCGAGTCACTGTTCGTTTATCTTCTTTTTGCGAATGATACCATTGTTCGGCTGATTTTGCGGCGAGTATACGGGTGATCCGCGATATTTGCGCTCTCTCTTTGAAAACGAGAGGAAAACATAAAAAAGGGTTCGTCTCGCCGCAACAGAGTTATTCGCGCGATCTCTACTTTTGCCGCGCGCGCGCACGCCATTCTCGCTCGGTGCACGCGAAGAATCGCGAGAACGCGATCCACGTTCGTGCACTTCGTACCGTCCCCTCCCCTTGTTGCCCCGAAACTGTCGGAAGAATTCTAGGACGAGAAGAATGGTCGTTCGGCGCGTTAACGCGCTCTTCGAGGTTGCTATTTTTTCGAAATATTTATCGTCCGCGGTAAAGATGACGGAACGTCCCAACGTTGGCTGTATTTGTTTTTTTTTTTTTTTACGACAACCCCCCTCTTTGCCATCGTTTCGAAATAATACAATGGATAAAAGGGTCGGGGATTGAAAAGTCCGTACGGAGGATGGACGATTCGTCGCGTCAGAGGCCAAGAGAGAGCGCCCGATTCTCGTTAGAGGCACATGACGCAAGAGCGACGGTCGCGTAAACCCTGGCGAATCGCCAAAAGAAACACGGGACCTCTCGATACAATCGTGCGCGCGTAGACGCCTTATTTTTATCCAATGAAGAATCAACCGTGTCTTTCCTACGGCTGGCCGTCGCTCGTACGAAACCAAGAGACGCGTCGGGCCCTCTCTCCTCTGATGGTCAAACGAAATTGGTCCGACAGGTGTGGCGGACGGGGTCGGCGGATGGCGACACTACGGCATCGATCCCGGCGAGTTTTCCAGCTTTCTCATGAGAACGTGCGAAAGACTAGTCTCGATGGGAAGGTTCGCGCCTTCCGAACCGGCCGGTCTCTTGGCGCGCGGTTACTACGAATTATTAGAAAATAAACAGCCGATACTAGGTAAGAGGGGGAGAGAGGGCGCCGGCTCTACGAGCGTTGTCGCGCGTCTTTGGTAAACGGCTGGACGTTTCGCAGGTAGCAGTACCGCGTGCATAATTGTTCTCAACAAAGAAACTAGCAGCGTACACGCGGCCAACATCGGGGACAGCGGGTTCGTCGTCGTGAGGAAGGGTCGCGTGGTGCATCGTTCTTCGGAGCAACAGCACTACTTCAACACACCGTTCCAGTTGTCACTGGCACCGCCGGGGCACTCGGGCTTGGTACTCAGCGACAGGTAGCGTCGGCTTTTCGTTCGCGGAGGTACGAGCGAGCTCGTCGGAAGCGATCGTTTAAACGCTACGTGTTCTGTGTGTCCGCGCAGTCCCGAATCCGCGGACACGTCGAGTTTCGGCGTTGAGGACGGAGACGTGATCCTACTCGCGACCGACGGTGTATTCGACAACGTGCCCGATCAACTGCTAGTCACGGAAATGCAAAAAATTGAGGGTGAACGCGATCCCACCAAGATACAGGGCGTAGCCAATTCGATCGCGTGGATGGCGAGGAGTCTCGCCTTTGACGGATCTTTCGTGTCGCCGTTTGCGCAGAGCGCTAGGCAGAATGGCATAGACGCCATAGGTACTCTCTCCGACCTCGCTTACTCGCTCGCTCCCTCCAAATATTCAATCGCTCTATTAAATATTCGAATTACACGTTTTTCAGGAGGCAAACCGGACGATATAACGGTGCTGTTAGCGACAGTGGCGATCTAACGAACCAACGAGATAAACCGAGACCAAGATTTCGAACAAGCCGAATGTATAATAGAGCCTCCTCCCCCCGACCCTTTCGTGGCCCATCATTGTATTATAGTTCATATTTCATTGCATACGCGTACCTAGTTACGCATCACCGTGTCCCCGGAAACAAGTCAAACGATAGAGTGAAAAAGGGCAAATTTTGTAAATCGTTTCGTCTATTGTGTAGAGGCGAACGTTGAGACGGCAGTGGCGGCAGCGGCGGCGGCGGCAGCAGCAGCAGCAGCAGCGGTGTCGTTGTCGTCGTCGTCGTCGTCGTCGTCGTCGTCGTCGTCACGATAATACATGTACACTGGTAAAATGGGTCTTTTTCATTTTTTCCGTTTTCTCGTGCATCCGGCACACCGATCGTTCCACTCTCGCATCGTTTTCACAATTTATTCCGCGTTATCTTTAGTTTGTACAACTTTGCAGAGACACTCGATCCTCGCCGTGTGTTCCTCAATGTTTGCCTCTCTTGATTGCTCGCTTATCACCAATATCAAAGGAAATAGCTGCACGGTATACTAGTCAACAACAACAACAACAACAACAACAACAACAACAACAACAACAACAACAACAATAGTCACAATGTAATAATGTATTTGTACAATTGCGCGAGGACGAAGCTTTTCGAGGTGAGGGAGGACCTCACGCGGGAGCTTTTTCCGTTTTTCGTAGCCCGGTTTCCTCGGTTGGTATTCCGGCCTGCCGGGCCCCGCCCCCTCGCCGTCCAATCTTGCGTGAATCACGGATCTAATGTCAGTCTGATTTTAAATTTGAGGAATCGACGCGCGGCACTTCCGATCGCTCGTTCTTTTCAACATTTTTTCCAATGTGCGACCGACAATATCTTCCTCCGTTTGTCGAACGGAAAGGCATATTGAATCGGAAAAGAGATACCTCGAATTTGGTCCTACGCGACGTGTTTTCGACCAATCCGACAATTGTTGTACGTTCTTGATTTAAATATTCTTCGGATAAGTTCGGACGCGAGTCGGAGCGACGCGCCGCTCAAGAAGAACGAAAAATCCACGTGCCAAGGGACGGGAAGCGTCGATAGGGCTACGAGGGAGGGGGGGGGGGGGGGGCGGGGGCGCGAAGGAGGGGGGCTCTCCCACCCTCGCGTTTTTACCGAACGTTGATTCGAATCTCGAATATTTTTGTCCCGAAATTGGTGAAATCTATACGGGACTTGAGTTCGTTGTCGTTTCACTGCAAGTCGGCACCCTGACCAAACACGAAACGACCCGGTCGATCCTCGGGCAGAGGCGTGTAATCCGTGTCTTCCGGATGCTCGTCGAACAACGTTTTACTGGAAGAGCAACGAGTTTGTTTGGCTTTTTTTACGTCGCGTGTTTGTCTCTTTCGGCGTTAGAAGGATATACTCACAGGATCTGCGGCGTTCTGAGAATTCGAAAGCCTCCCCGTTGGTTCGGAAAAACATCTTCGGCGAAGTAATACATGTGTCCCACGGCCATTCCTATCAAATCGACCGCTATAGGGTTACCGAGGAGGACGGAGAAACCGAGGAGCACCCAGGGCAGGAGAGGAGCCTGCGGAGGACGCGCCGATTCAGGATTACGCGTCGCCGTACGAATATTACCTGTGCGGATCGGCACTTGGCGAAGACTCCGCGTAAATAGGACTCACATTGAAGTTGAGAAGTCCAAAAAAGTTCATCCTGACGAACGGAGTGCGTCTCGACCATACGTAAACGAGCATGAGGGTAAACGCGTGACCCAGAAACAACAAGTTGACGAAGAATGCAAAAATCTTGACTATACTTAAGGAAAAATTCAACGGACGAAAAGCACGAGCCCCGAGGGGCTCGAAGCTGCCGATCGTCCCTGTACCCGGCGCTCCGTTCCTACACCGGTTAAAGTACAAATAGAGCTCGGAAAGGATACGATCATGCAGACGGCGCCAAAAATAAACATCATAACAAAGTCGGCGGTTCTACCGCGAAAGGGACCTTCCTCGAGCATCCTGCAGTATCTGTACGTGAATATTATGTTGAAGAAGAAGTTGAAGCCCACCGTACCGAAGTAGAGGAACGTCGTGACGAGTCGCCACAGCTGAGACAGACGAGAAAAGAATCGTCAACGAGGAAAGGGCCAATTTTTTGGGACGAGGGGGCGCGCGTCGGTCGGTCCGACGAGAGAGGGAGAGAGACGAACGACGAAACGGGCTACTCACCTGGTACTGCTTTATTATTAAAATAGGATTGAAGTAGAGCTGAAACGCGGATACGAGTTCCAGTTGCTGGAAAAAAGATAAAAATGCGTTTAGTCGAGAAGAAGGAGAGTAACGGAGACGGGAAGGATCGGTCGCGACACGTACGACGGCGATCGTCGTGATGACACACGCCGTGGTGTAAGCCCGCGTAACCACGGGCATCTGCATGTATTCCTGTCTGAGCGGTCTGTACGCCATTTGTTCGCCGTGGATTCTTCGAGGAGACCGGGAGAAGCCAACCAGATGGAAACGTTCGAATAAAGAAGGCCCGGAAGAATGTTAAAGCGCGACAGGCGTCGCTCGAATAATCGGTGATACCGAGCGCGACTGGGAGCGTCGCTGCTGCAGCAGCTGGTTCGCACGGCTCTCTATAGTTAATCGGCGTTTGAACTGGCAATCGTCGATGAAAATATGCGATTATTCGGGTTATACGAGCGAGGATGCCCGCCCGACATGACGGACCAAAAAATAATGATCTCGCCGTATGTTGGTCGGTAGCGGTGGTAGGTAGCTAGTGGACGCGGCAACGTACGATAACGTACCGAGTACGCCGAGTACCCCTCCGTATTATTAATCGTATCACTCTGCGGGGAACTGTGCGTATCGCGCGCGCGGTGCAGACACGCGACACGCCACTCGTCAGTCGTACGGTAAAGCGCGATTCACCACGTATCGGGTTACGTGTGACAGAGCGAAGACCGCGACGCGTCAACGACGACGACGACGAGACCGCGTCGCGCGACTCTCCTCACTCCTGCCCCGAGCCCCGAGCCCCGAGCCACGAGTCTCGTCTCTCATCGTCATCTCCCTCGGTAGGCGAGATGAGCCACGCGCGTGAAGTTGGCCGAGCGGGACGCGTATTACCCGTATTACCCGAGCGCAACGAGCTTACTCGTCTCTGTTTCTCATGACTCGTTCCCGAATGACGCGATCGTCGATTCGAACGATCGAACCGACGATTGAACCTGACCCCCGTCCACGAGTCGAAACATTCGTTTCTCCGTTGGACGCTTTTCGTCGGATTCGAAGGAAGAATCGGCGCGCGATACGAGAACGATGAGTCGTATCGATCGATCCATCGAAGCTAGCGACGAACCGAGAGAGCCAGGAAGTGCAGGGTGCAGCACGGTGGTGCTCCGGCGGCACCGGAAACGAGACGTTAACGGCTCTTATTAACCTGACATTTGAAAGAATATGAGGAGAAGACGCGGCGGCGGGCCAAGACTGATCGTCCGAGTGACTATTGCTCGCGAAGCAGATTTTCGTTGGAGAAATGGAGAGGCTCGAGGACAAGGAGGAGGATGACGATGTCGTTATCGAGGTATTTCTATACGCGTTGGCTCACCCGTACGAGTGTTGAGGTTATTCAGAGGAAGAACGGGGTAATCAGGGGAGCGAGTTGCACCGGGCACTGGTCAGCATGGGTTACACCGATTTCGAGTGTGCACCGGTGAACCGAGAGGGAGCATCGTCCGACGAGAGCGTCGTCTCCGGGAGGACCGATCGTTCGGCGAGACTCGGGAGTTTATTGTCGGAGAGTTGGCGCCGGGTCACCGGCTTTTTTCGCTGGACTCGGAACGTCAGACGCGTATCGCTCGAACAATTGCGCACGATCTTGGGGGTGGAGTGCCTGTTGGACGATCACCGTGAGCTCGTTCGCCGTTTGACGGAGTACGAGTCGAAACGTCTTTCCAAGTAGGCGCGTCGGGGAGGGGAGGGGGGATTCGCGCGTTCGGAACCGGCGGGCTCGCTAAAACTCGATTTTCCTCGTTTAGGTGGGAATTTACAGAACGAAGCGTACGTTTGACGGTGTGCGCGACAACGGCGATCGGAACGGCGATGCTCGCGAGACACGACGCGAGGTGGATCTATCCGGCGGCGAGCGTGGGAGCGTTGGCGGCTTATCGCGAGTACGAGGCCGTTCGGGCGATTAAATCGGCGAGGGAGGCCGCCGAGCTGCAGAACGAATTGTACAGAGCGTACAAGAGGACCCTGGCGATCTTGAGAAAGTTGTTCCGCCCGGGCGCGGATGGGGAAAAGGCGCGAGCGGCGTTCAGGTACGGGGCGCAACGGTCGCGACGCGCGCCGACGATCGAGGGGGGGGCCTTCCGCGGAGGTTGCAAAAGTTCCTATGAGAGATCGGTGATTGGTTCGACAGCGCGTTGGACGCGGATCGTCTCGAATCGCTGCAACCCTTGACGGAGAGCGTCGCGACGAGCATGGAAAATGCGTGTCGCGCGTATCGCCTGGCCGCTTCCTCCGTCTTGGACGTACTGCCGCCGGAGAGGCGGCGAGTCGCGCGAGCGGAGGAATACTCGGGCGCGTTTTCCCCCATCGAGGGTGAAATAACTTTCGAGGATCTGAGGGTGAGTATCGCGACGCGCTCGTCGTCGTTGCCGCTGTCGGGTTCCTTTGATTCCGTAACGGGCGAATCCCCCGGGCGAGTTTGATGATGGACTTTTCTCCGTCAAGCGGTTGTACCACGTCTACATCCTGGGCCAATCGTGTACCCTGGAGCTCTTGGCGATCGCTTGCAACGTCGAGGCGCAAAGAACCGAGGAACAAGGCGGAGGAGGAGAAGCGTCGCTCTCGCGAATAAGACGAATAAACGAGAATCTTTGCGGCACGTTGAGGATAGAAACGAGTCGTATGGTAGGGCTCGTTCACGAATACGAGAACTGCAGAGGAAAGAGGAGCAAGCGAAAGTATCGGTGAGGAACCCCCCCCCGCGCGCGCGCGCGATTTCGTTTCGATCCCTCGGGTGTTTTCGCCGATCGGATCGGGCCGTCGACTCGTCTCGAGACGAATATTATTTTCCAGCGTCGGAGCACCGTCAAAATGGCGAGATTTGTACGTAAACTTGGACGTGCTCTCGGAAAAACTTGCAACGGTCTACGACGAGGTCGCCTCTGTTCTCGGAGAAATCGAGAAACGTTCGGACGAGGGGACAACGGAGAGCGGTCTCGAGGGGCTGACCGCGAGAATTCACCGGATTTACGCGGGAATCGAAGAGTCGAGGAACTTGGCGGAAATAAATGAATTGTCGTTGGCGATGATCGCGCAAAGGGTCCGACGGGCGAGGACGACGTCCGGTCCGATACCGGAAATCGAACCGTGCGCGACGCGATCCGATCGACCAATCGAGAGAGACTCGGAGCCCGAAATAATCGACGAAGTATTCGAGGAATACGCGACGGAGCAAGAAGCGAACCCGCCGCGCCCCGAGGAGGAGGAGGAGAAGGTGGCCGCCGCAGCCGCGAAACTGGACAACCTTCTGGCGAAGAACTTGATGAGCGAATTGAAAGATGCCCTCGTTGAAAAGTCCAAGTCGATGACGGAACGAGAAGCGAGAGCCTTGCTCCGAAAGTATCCGCGCGATCGTTTAACGCACGAGAGATCACCAATACCCGTTCGCGAAGAGATTACGGGATCGCGCGCTCCCGTTCCGTTACCACGAGCACGAATCGTCGAGAATGTTTCACGGTCGGGCTCATCGCCTCCGCCGGCTCCCCGGCCGCCGCCGCCGCCGCCGCCGCCGCCGCCGCCGCCA
>JAPYZJ010008063.1:0-10173 GCA_030522765.1 Ophioninae sp. B BG-2022a
AATTTTTAACTTCAGACCAACATTTTCATAACTTTCATCAAAGTTACGAAGCTGATTATTTTATGCATAAAAGTGCAGCTCATAAGAATTTAGTTAGAAAAAAAAAACTGAAAAGTCTTTTGCTTTTTCTTTTAGAATTTTTTTAAGCTGGTCATGTCGAAATCATAACTGCGAAACTATAAAAAATTGCATAACATACATGGGGGTGTTTCGGATTCCCCACGACATGCCAGATCTAAATGTTTTTTTATGACGTCAATTAACCGGCCACCCTGTATAATAATATCAAGAGGAATTTCGTCAGCGATTGGGGCTTCTGGCTTTGCACTTTTCTGTAAGAGAATATTCATTTCTCTCCAGTTCTTCATTCTTATATTGGGGTGAGAACGATCATAAAAGTCCTAGAAGATCGACTCGTAAATTTTCAACTGATAATGTGTATTTCAAGGATGCATTGGTATAAAGTGATCCCAAAGATGATGTAGGTCGACAATGGGATTCCATATTCGTGATGGAGGGCCAAAAGGTGGATCGGTATAGGCAGCGAAAAAAAGTGGACTGAGTCTAATCGTTTCTCGTGCACGTCTATACGTACGTTCAAGGAATTTCAAGAGTGATAGGTACAAAAGTTTTCCTTACTGTTATTTGTTTTATAAGCCTCTTACCGAAGTACTCTCTTGCGTATACACTGAACTTGCTCTTATTCTTCTCCTCTTTTTCCTTCTTTCACTCTCTTCACTATTTGTTGTCTCTCTCGCGGGTAGTATGCACCTCGATCGATGAACTCTTACCCACTTTCTTCAAATGCTTCAGGAAAGTTTTACTCCGGAAATTTTAACGAGCTCGCTCCAATTTCAACGCTTGTCATATTTCGAATATCTTCCATAGTTCTGCACGCAATAATCTTTGGACACAGTATTTGTGAATATTACCTTGGCATTTCATGTTCGTTTTATTAACGCCAAAAAATGCTAAGTGTCAGGAGATACTTTCGGAATGGTGCAACACGGTTTCTCGAGTCCCGATAAACAAGGTCAAACATTTAAACAAGGATTAAGGAATTGAATAAATATCAGGTGTAAAAATTTGATTATGTATTAAAATCCTTAAACGATAAGGGTGTAAATTAAGCAAGAAAAAATGAATAATTGAATATCCATGTTTTTGTTTTAATTTTAGTTTAATTCGTTTCATTTTCTTATTTCATTTTTATGCGTGACATTTTCGTGCTTTTCATTTTTATGTTTTTAACCCGTAATGGTCACACTTCCTATACGCCACGTAACGGTCACATGGGGTATAGTGTACCCCACGCCGAAAACTTGTTGCTATTTACGTTCTACTTGATTTATTGACGCAATTCTTACACGAGTATCCTATTTCATATGTTTTTTAAGTAATACAATCGTTTTTTCTTTCGTTAAAAATTTTAATATTGCGAAAAAACAATCAGAATAAAAAGAACAAAATACCCCAATTTTCATTGAAAAATTCATATACATTATGATTTTGGAGATATGGCAAAAAAAACCAACGTTATGTTATTCTTGAAATAGTATATTTTGAAGAAAAAAATATAATTTTTATGAACAGCACTATTTGCTACCTGCAAGATAACTGATGTCATTTTGACCATCGCCACCGATTACATAGTGTTGGAGTAGGTTCAGACAATAACACGTGACAACACAAGTTCGATTATCAATGACATATCCCTACAAAATTTGCCTGGGGTACACTGGACCCCGGGTGACCATTACGGTTTAATATTCGTTATTATCATTTTTGTACGTTCCATTTGAATTCGTCCATCACTACTCAAATGGCTATTGGTTTCGAGTCATAACAATAATAACAAAAGCACCCTGGTAATAAGAGGAAGCGAAAAACGAATGGGAACAATATATGAAGGATGGAAGGGAGGGTGGCGATCGTCGTAACAAATTATTGCCAATACTGGAAGCCAAGTTTCTATTACTCGAAGAAAAAGGGGATGAAAAATACGTGCGAGATTCGAAGAGAAATTCGTTCGGTAACGAATGATTTTTAAAGGACTCTTTGCCGAGCGATATTTTACTTAACGGTGGCAAGGAAAGCGATACCATCCGTATGCAATATCGATACGAAACGGGAACGTTCATGAAGGAATAGTTTTTTTTTTTTTTTTCGCGTGTTCGTGAACATAGAAAAATGTGTGTCCACATGCGTGTGCACGAGTACAAGCTTGCGAGAGAAGATTGTGTGGCGTGAGCACGATTTTTCACTCGGTGTACATCGACGAACCGAAGGGAAACATCTGTCGATATATCAGCAGTTCGATGGCGCGGCCACGTCCATCTTTCTTCGCCGACCGAAACACGAACAATTCGCATGGCAAATATTTCCAGGCAATTTACATTCTCTCCGTTTGCGAAGTGCTCAAAACCTATCGATGTTAACCAACAACAAAAAAGTACCCTGAGGACGTTGTACGTTGCCCTCATGGTACTTTTTCCTCAGGGATGTTAATTATTTGCCATCGTTCGTCGCAGTGTCAAAAACATTATGAAAAAAAAAAAAATGTCACCCAAACAAACCCAAAAAGATACCCCAAAGGTATTTATGATTAATTATCTGTCAGACATGAAACAACGCTCGCAGCAAAGTTCCAAAATCACGATTGAAAAGACGTTTTATCAAAACAAACCCAAACGGAAACGAAAATTGGTTCAAAGGGGTTTTTCATCGTCAATTATTTGCCGATGATGAAACAATTCAGGAGAAAAATTGTCGCCAAATTTCTATTAAATCTGTCCACAGAAGGGCGAGAAATTTTGAAAACGGTTTTGAAAAAAAAGTAGTTTCGAGATAAACGCGCGTTTCAAGTTTGTCATGTTCTGACGTAATCGTAAGTTTACCTTCAATCTGCGATTCTCGCAGCATGTATTGAGCTTTTCTCTTCAATTTGTGTTGCGTCGAACAATTTTTTTTTGGCAAATTTTCACAGCAGCCCAACCCTCGAACGGTGAATGCAAAATCAGTTATCAGTCTCTGTGTTCAAGGAGTCGTAAATTGGGGAGTGTATTCGGAGTAAATTCGAGAGAGTAGTGGAGGAACAAAGAGAGAGAGAGGAAGAGAGACAAAGAGAAAGAAAAACGAAGGAAGGGGCAAAATAAAATACGGTTGCGATCGCCGAGCTGTGCTCACCGGATTTTTCTTTTCCTTTCATTCCTTTTACTTTTCACTCTCTTAGACTCCGTGCACAATCCTTTGGGAGAACGTCAGGAAGCCCAAGACTTTTCGGAACGCAAACCTATGCATTTACGAGAAAAGGATTTTACTTTATTTGTTTTATTATTTTTTTTTTGGTAATGCTCATGCGTTTTTGTAGTGTTTAGTCTTCAATCTGACAATTCGAAAATCAAAACGATTTTTTCAGCTTAGACGCAGTGGAAAATACAATCACGTTTTTAGAATTTCCTCAAATTTTTTCGACCTTCGAAATGGCTATAAAATATTTTTGGGGCAAAGTATTTCGATCCAAAAAATCTTCACTACAATACCAATGCCCGAAACATATTCGTCTTTCTTGTGGATTGGCTTTCTCTCACTTTCGTTGAAAGACAAAATTATCTTTCACCTTTTTTTTTTATGATAAAGCTAGCGTTTATGATCTCTATTAATTTAAAATTGCACTTGTTGCTTCGCCATGTCCAGATCTTTAGAGTTCTCTTAAAGTACAGGGGCACAGAGAAACTATAGTAAATTTATACCCACAAAGGTGACTGTGTTTATTTCGAATTTTTCGTACTCATTTCAGGTGTCATAAGAAACTCATTCGACCTAACTACCATCCAAATTTCATATAAAATTAACAACGCCAAGTTTCATTTCAACGATGGTCAGAACTTCGTATTTTGATATTTAGAATTTTTCTTTCTTCATGCAGAAATCCAATTAGGCATTTGGTCGGGCCCATATCGAATTTTTCTCACTTTATTTGGGCTCTAATCGTGTAGTCTCATATGGACCTCCAACTGGTCACACTGCTTGCTTTTAAAGTGCCTTTGGAAGCTGATTTTTATTAGGGATTCCCTGTCAATTTTACGCAACGTATTTTGTTCAGTTTTCAAAATTTTAATTTTTTTATGAATTGCATTTGGATGGATGGTTTTTATAAATAAAATTCTGCATTGAAATCCGCCAGTTTGATTTATACCACAGTGTAGGAAATATATGCAACTTTTCAGGAAAACTTAGCTTATGAAGAATGATAATTCATCAAAATCAAGTCTCGTCTTTGCATAATAGAAAAGACATAATATGAAGAGTGATGCAACGAAACTGGATGAATGCACGTAGAAACCTGTTCCCAGGTAAAATCCGTCATCGTTGACCTCGATTCAAAGTTTCACCATTTATTGGAGATCCTGCGAACTATTTGTTATCATCGACGAGACAGACATAAATCGATCACGTATTCGCAGAGAATACAATCTCGGGAAATCTTCAATGAAATATGGGTTCCCACGAGGTAACACTTGTAAGAATTTTTGGTAACATGAATATTTAAGACGAAAGATAAATCAGGAATTGTTATGAGATTGTATTAATTGACTATTAATTGAATAGAGATTTATTATTCACCTTCACTCATGCTTCACTCAAAATCAATTTTGTTGAACTAAAATCCTTGATCGTTTTTTTATTCTAATACTATTCATTTTTAACGCTGTCGTTTGCCCTTGCTTCTTCTATTTTTCAATATGTAATATGGGCTGACGAAATGGAAGAAAAAATCTTCCAGTTCACGCGAAAGCCCTGACTCTCCTGTCAAAAATATTTTCCGTCAGTTTCACTAGTCTCGAGAGAAATAAACGTGGATATAACAAAAATGAAAAAGAGGAGAAAGAAGTATGGAAAATGTCAGAGGAAGAGGAAAAAAAAGGGATGGATAAATGAAAGATTGAATTTTATTATTCCTCGGGAATACCATGAGAGAAATTATAAATCAAGTAACGTCATCAGTTCCACGGTGAGGAATCGTTAAGGTACCGTTTATAAATTTTATATTGAAATACAGGAGAAATTCCAATATTAGCTTTTATCAAAACGTGTTTAAAAAATTAGAACAGAAATTATGAAAAGATATTAAATCATCATTGTCATTCGATAAATTACAGATTTAACATAATTTAACATACTTTCGATAAATTACAGATTAATTGATTTCCGATAAATCACAAATCGTGGCTATCATTATCGATCCTGATAGTTGAATTCTCGTGGTTCCCAAGTAAGCCAAATTATTAGTGAATTATCCCCAGATATCATGTAACCAGAAAAAGAAAAACTCATCGCTCAATCTTTGATGAGCAGAAGGACTAATAGGGGATCCCCTGGCCACACTTAAGTTAGTTCATGATCGTTCAAAGCAATTTCCCAACTCATCAATCACGGATCAAGAGAACCAGAAAAATATTGGATTTGGGGGAACCACCCGAATCGTAAAAATCTGCGAGGTCGAGCTTTTTTTGGGAAAGTTACTGATGAGAAACTATATCAAAACTCTTCCTGAAATCGGAGAGAATCATCAACTTTCGCCTGCACACTTTACGTCATCGTAAATCTGAAGCCAAGCTGTAAGCTAGCCGTGGCTGTAAGCCGATTTTCTAGTATCCAATACGCTTTCCACAGTATCCATAATCGAGCGTTTCATAGCGCATTCAAACTATAATGGGGTGATTGATAAATTCGTAATGGGTTGCTGAGGGATCGTGATTTTGTTCGCTTCATTTTCAGCAAACGTTTGATTTGAGACCTCTCGAAAAAGAGCTTTTAATAATAATTTTTCAATGAATGAATTAATAAAAAATCAGAGACCAACGAAATTTACGTCATCGAATTGCGACGAAAATGTATTATTTTTAAAAATGTTTGTTCATTATGCTTTAATTAATTTTTCCATTCAATGTGTTGTTGCGTATTCTGATAACCCAAAATATTAATATACATGATAAAATAAACATTTAATAAACCCAGATCAACCTTTTTGGGGGGATCAAAAATTTAAAAAATTAATATTTTGCGCTGTAAAAATATTTTAATTTTTTTTACTTTCGGCGTTTATAGTCATTGTTTGAAGAAAGCTATGAAAAAATGGGCAACGATTTTTAACTTTCGGTATTCTAACCTTATTACGGGGTAAAAATAACAAAAAATTATATTTTAGGAGGTAACAATATTCTCATTTTCTAAACACCGATTCTTCCTTTCCAGTGTCTCAAGTAAGCCTAAAAAAAGCCTGGAGAGAGGCGGTTTCATGAATTTTTCAACATCTTGTTGAAAGCTTCACGAGGGGGTCGCTGCACTTGTACCCTTCTTTTGTCTCTACTTTTTGACTTTTCAGCGTTCTTCTTACCAGAGTTGAAAGTCGTCCCGATCAATGAATAGCCAGCCTCTCAGCTCTCGTTTGAACTACTATTCACCCGTTCGCTCTTACCTAATCTAAAAGGCCGACCGATTTTGCGGTTCGAGCCCTTCGGCCCCATCGCCGCAGACGTGCACTCCAGTGAAGAAGCGTCATCGATACGTATATACACTCTCGTCTTTTATTCCCAATTGATCTGCACGTTTGTCACAACCATTTATTCCTAGCTTAGTCCTAAAAATATAGATAGCTACTGGTGGCTATTAATGTACACTCAAGTGCAGCCATGCATTTCTTTTTTGTCAATAGCCATCAATAAATAAGTAAATTCATAAACCCAAACAAACCCAAATCTCTTGGAGAGATTTCCTTATTTAGAACTCGAAAATATGCTGATTCATTTGGAATTCGAAAATAATTGTAAACATTTGAGGATTTATTTAGCATTTATTATATGGACGTTCATAATTTAAACATTTATTATTTGCAGCTCGAAAATAACTAAGAGACTTTTGAAAATCCTTACCGTGAAATCATGACGTAATAATTTGTAAAAAAAATAATTGACAAATTATTTAAAAAATAGATTGATAATTCGTTGACAGGACATTGAAAAGTACGGTTCTCTTTTAGTGTACAAACGATAAGATAGATTTTTAATCATTGACAAATTAGATAAATTTTTATCTGAAAACGATTCGACTTGGACCTGTAGAAACGTTTTTGGATTTCGACTTATCGAATCGGTCAGTCATTGAAATTAATTGGGAGCGTGCTGAATTGATATTGGTTTTTGGCATATTGGATCGATCGAACCGTCCATCATGAGAGCCCGCTAAGCGGGAAACATCGACGCGTAGTTTTAACAACACACACCGAAGCACTTTAGGCTTGTATCGGACGTAGTACGTTTATGCTTGCAATTGCTGGGCTAGATCTATACCGGAAAGTGCTTTTTCTCTGTGTCTGTACTAATGGTCCATAATTCCATCATCATCGGTACTCTAGTGCCACAATTTTTGCAGCGGATGCTTTTTTTCTAAAGCATTCGAGAAATCCTTTTCCATGGTGCCTAGTGCAATTAACATATTTCGCAAAAACGAAAGGGAAAAAATTTGAACCGCTGATGACCGATATGAAATTTTTGGTGATCGAGAATGGAATTGAACTCAAATTCAATAATTAATTTTTCTTTCCCGGTCTACAAGGCCGAACCACCCATGGTCAAAATATCAGATGACTACTCAGATAACTGTGCACAAATTTAAAGATCAAGTTCACCAAGTTCTTACATTAAAATACATTTTTAAATAATTCGGAAAACCTTTTTAAACGTAACAACATTTTTAACGAAAATGCTTTTTCAGGTAATTATGTACCTACTTTAGTGACTTTTCCGAAAAATGCGTGCAAAATTTATTTTTTGTCATTTTCTCATTGATTGGGTTATAAATGATGATATTCCGTCGGGGGAAGCTAAAAAGTAAACGAGATAGACGAAAATCGAGTTGTTTTGCAGAAAACTCACGTCCCATTTCATCACGAGTTTCCGCAAACATCAAAACCCCATAACTTTGTATGGGTTTGTTTGGGTTACGGTTTGGGTTTGTTTGTTTGTTTGGTCAAAATCGAGTCACTGCATAGAAAATATACGCCCCATTTTATTACGTGTTTCCACGAATTTCAAACCCCCATAACTTTTCATGGGGAAGTACATTTCAGACTCCCCCGATTAAACATCATCATTTATAATCCAAACAATGAGAAAATGACAAAAAATAAATGTAACATGCATTTTTCGGAAAAGTCACTAAAGTACATAATTACCCTATTTTCAAAACGGTCGAAATTCATATTTCTCTGCCCCTTGTTAATGTCGATGAATCGGAAGTTTCACCTATAGTGAATAGAACAGAATTGGAATCCACGCACATTATTATTTTGATTATATATTCTGAGAGGTCACATCCGGAGAGTTTGCACATATTATTTATCGATATTCATTTTATGGAGTACATATCGAACAATCAGTTTTGAAAGTTGCCGAACCCCATCATTAGCATCATCCAAACTATATGGAGTAGAGACACGTCACGGATTTGCGTTCCTGTTGAACGCGTTGATATAGGTGTGAATATGACTGCACGCTCATGAACATTCAGCGCAGAACTAAACGTTGGGGAGACTCGATTTATGCAAATCCGCTTGACACTGACGTTCATGATGCATTTTCACCGAAATTCTTCACATTATTCCAACAAATGTTCAGCATGCCTGACTAGTGGCCCGCTAATTGTGGACGAGTGCGCAGGCCTACGCCGCATACAACCAATAATGTAGGCACTATAGTAGCGCAAGTGCAAACAGACGTATTCATTCACCCGGCCAACTATCACCTTGAATATCCATTGTATTGTGATTGCATTCAATTCTCTCTTTTAATCTCGTTTCTGAACGGGTTTTTGAAAATAAATGGTGAGATTGTATACTTGGTAATCGCACGTTTTGGCTATAACACGCTGGTGGGTATTGGGATGACCTCAGCCATGTTTAATCGGAAATGGTCACTCGGGGTCCAGTGGACCCCAGGCAAATTTTGTAGGGAAAGAGAAAGGTCGATTGAGATTCGAACTTGTGCTGTCACGTGTTGATGTCTGAACCTACTCCAATACTATTCAATAGATGGCGATGGTCTATGGCGTCAGTTGTCTTGCAGGCAGTAAATAGTGCTCTTCATGAAAATTATATTTTTTTTCGTGAAAATATACTATTTTAAGAGTAACATAGCGGAGGTTTTGATTGCCATATTGCAAAAATAAAAATGTATATGATTTTTTCAATAAAAATTGGGTTTTTTTTTGTTTTTTTTACTGATTGTTTTTCGGGTAGCAAGTAGTTGATTTGCAGGTAGCAAATAGTGCTCTTCATAAAAATTATATTTCTTTCTTGAAAATATACTATTTCAAGAGTAACATAGCGTAGATTTTTTTTCCATCCCATGTGCGAATGTCAGTATTGCGCCATAGCTACCAATACGGCCCAGAGTTGTCCAAGTGCTGGCAATCGACTCTCAGTCAACGGTACTGCCACAGAATTGCAAACCGATCATAAAGATACCGTGCCAGTCTTGGTTACCGAGACTTCGGTTCAATATTGGCCCCGTGATGGTTAACTTTTTTATCAGTACGGCCCCAGTCCTGGCTACCAAGTACAATTGAGTCTTACATTGAAGTACTCCCCCAGCACTGGCAACTGAACGTATCAGTACCGTGCCAGTTTCAGCTACCTAGTCTTGCGTGAAGTAAGTACTGGTAGTGACTAAGAAGTGCCCCACTATTGGTAAACAAGTTTATCATTACGAGGCCAGTTCTGCTAACCAAATTCGTTTGAGTCTTGCCTCGATGTGCTGCGTCTGCACTGGGCACTGAAGGTATCGGTACCGTACCAGTACCGATTTCTGATTCTTCGGTTGAGTACTTTACCAGTGTTGGTAAACAATATTATTAGTACAGTGCCAGTCTCAGTAAGCAAGGTTAGTTGAACCCCGGCGGGAAGTACTGCCCCAGCACTGGAAACAGTACTATGCCAGCTTTGGTCACCGAGTCTTGGGTAGGTACTGCTCCGATACTTGCCCAAGTATAGACTTCCCAATCAATCAAATCATGTTTTCCAAATTTGCAAGTGTTATCTATCTTCTGAGATTTTATACTCTATCTGATCTTGTCGAAGTACTATTACGAGATGTTTCGATTCAATGTTCCTTA
>JAPYZJ010008065.1:0-11319 GCA_030522765.1 Ophioninae sp. B BG-2022a
TCATCTGTCGGGAGACAGATGCGAATTGAGCCGATCATGCCTCTCTCTCCTCCCTTCAGCGCTATAGCTTGCGGAACGGGACATGCGCGTCAACTTTTTTGTGCATGCACCCCGTAGTAACGAGTTATTAGACGTTGTCACGTCAAAACGGAAACGATACTCTGTATTCGAGAAACGATTTGAAGAAAACAACCTTGCTCTATTTTCACAAACACAAAAGTTCCGGGCCCATAACCGAGTAAAATTTCGCCGGGTTCGCTAATCGTACTCGTGGAACGCGCATTGGTTTCGAACGGTTTTATCCTCGCAGGCGAACCAAGCTGGTAGTCTATTGCACAAAATGCTTACCGCTGATAACACTAATAAATACGTAGACACGGTAAACTTATTTTTGTTCTCCACTCGAATAAAAAGTATTATCTCAAATTTCCACTCTACATTGGTTGTGTTTTCGGGGACAGGTGCTTTCGCTCCGTTTGCTGCAGCGGCGATTGGCCGTCTCGTTGTGGGGATTGCTTGAAATAAAGCTCTCGGTGGTGCATACAGTTGAGTAAAAAAAAACACCAAGTTTTTTCCTATAACCACTAAAACCCAGTTTCTCACTGTACAACCTTTAACGCGATAATAATTAACAATGCAATACGTTTTCTTTCATGCGTCGAATAGTCATTGCAATGCCTCACGGAACACCAGATCATCGGTGCAGTAGGCACTTACGTTACAGTCATGATGCAACTGGACATATAGAATCAACGCGAGAATGCGTAGAAAAAATCAAGCCTGTTGAATTATTCAACGGCGCAATTTGACGGATAGGAGCACCAGGTACTCCTCGCTGCAATGTTATCGCGGTATTCGTAATGTTCGACATTGTGAAATAAATGTTGTCCACGCGTGCAAATTATACAATTTCTTGTCACGCCAACTCATTACGTGTCCACGATTCACGCGTAGTTTCGTTTCAAGGATGGTGCATAATGGTAACGAGCGGCGGATTATCCACGTTTTCATGGATTATAAGGCTACGTTGTTCGGTCAATATTGCTCAAAAATAAAAATTAAATAGGAATGTTGTCAGGGAAGTAACGGGAAAAATGAAAACAGGAAAAAAAGTTCATTTATTTATTGTCTATATATCCGTTTCACGTTTCTTTGGCAGCTCCCTTTTTCAGAGTTTTCTAAAAATTAAAGATTTAATTCTTTTTGTTTATGAATTAATAGTTTCCCCTGCAGTATTGTCGCGATTTTGGTACGATTGATAATTACGTTTTATTCGATGAAAATCATTACATTTGCTCCGGCGTTTCATCAGCCCTAACAGTGCCATAAACATCAACATTGGCAGTGTTGATGTTTATGGCGTTCACTGGAAGTTATCACTGGATGGATGTTGAAACATTGTCCAGTAATGCTTTGAAAGTGGAGTTCGTTTTCAATTGAACGATTAAAATTGTAATACGTCGGATCAACATAGACATTAACCGTCCAGTCAATGACCAGGTACCCGGGTATCCATTTCAGCTTTGCAGATAGAGTTTATTGACTTTTTCTTTAAAAAACTGTATAACCATCTGGATCCCTGAAATTTAAGTAGTTTGAAACCCAATTTTTGTCAAATTTTATTATAATAAATTATTTAATAATAGTTATTAACTATCAAACTTGATACTTCCTTCGTTCAATAACCAGGCGCCCGGGTACCCACTAAAGTTATTATACATGAATGTCGAGCTTATATACACTAAAGAGACTACCTATTAAAGTATTGAGGTAATTCGAATTTTAAATAAATAATAAACAATATCGTTTACGAAGGAGGTATCAAGTTTGATAGTTAATAACTATTATTAAATAATTGATTATAAAAAAATTTGACAAATGGGACCGGGATCGATTCGGATAATCGAAAATTCGGATAATCGGACATAGACTGGTAATCAAGAAAAACGAACTGTCAGACATGAAATGAACTTTATTAAGTTTAACAAAAACTTATTTAATAAGTTGAACAACACACACAACAACACAAAACTTATTTAAGTTGAACAATACACATAATATACGAAACCCCGTGCGCTCATTTAAACATCTCGATCAGAGTAAGTTGCCTCGACGTTGAAGCTCGTTTCGGTTCATCGAACTCGGATTCGGTTAATCGGCGTTCTATTGTACTTAAATTTCGGAGATCCAGACGGTCATACCGTTTTTTAAAGAAAAAGTTATTAAGCTCTATCTGCAAAGCTGAAATGGATACCCGGGTACCTGGTCATTGACCGGACGGTTAAAGACACGTACAAGATGTACCGCGTGACACGTGAGTACGAAAAAAACGGACGAAACGTTTATGCCGCGATTTTTTAAGGATGCAGTTTTTTTTTGTCATAAAAGAAAAGCATCAAGTTTTGGGTGGATGAGTTCTGCAGAGACTGATGCTCGATTTATCACTGAAATCTTAAGGCAGGAAGATCATTTACAAACTCGAAAAAAAACAGTTTTTTTTCCCATAAATCGATAGTTCAATTTTTTAAGAATATTGGATCCCATTTTTACAGCGAAATTCTAAGAAGTGTTGGAGTGTTCACAAAAAGACGCCAAGACCGTCCATACCGAGTAAACAAAACAATGCGACTTTGGACGCGTTTTTCTCTCAAGCATGTTTTACCCAACTGCTGGAGTAATTACGCCGAAACTATTCCACCGATTTCGATTAAGTTTATCATACATCTTCGCTACATCAGCAGTCGGTGAACCTCAATATTAGTTGAATTCCAAAAATGAAACCTACTTTTGATTGTATGAAACATCTCAAAATTGCCTTTATTAAATTGCCATTTGCTGTATTCTGCACATATTTAAAAAATCTTGGTTCACCGGCAGTGTATAGATCTTGCCTTTCGGAATCATTTTGATTTTTTTCCCGACAATTGCAGCGTGAGAGGGGACGCCAGCGGTGCATCAATTTTTTTGAAATCTTCTAAATATTAATATGGATTATGGGCAATTTGCACGAAAAAAATTGTAAATAGTTTTTCAAATAATTGAAATATCAAACAAAACATATTTAAAGACCCAAATTTCTATGTATATTCCTTCCATAAAAAAGAATCATAAGAAACCCATCATTTTAAAGCTTGAAAATGGTCTTCCTGCCTCAATAGCCGACGAGAAAGTGGATTTCGAAAATTTGTGAGGTTAGGTCGATTTTCTAAACCTCGTTAAGATTTCAATAGGAACGTTTCGTTGTTACGAGTTGAGCACGTTCTCGTTCCAAGTACTCGAAAGTCATGTAGTCCTTCAATTTTATGAGGAATGGCAAACGGACATCTCTGGACAAACGGAACAAATAATCGTGAATCGATAATTTGATGGATTACGAAAGCTGCGAGGTCAAACGATAATACGCGCACTCTGCGTCCTATTTCTTTTTTTTCCTGTCGGGGCTACATCTATAATATTACTAATCGTAGTGTAATGAAAGTAATCGGTAAAGTGCATCGAAGTAAGGAATGATTCTGCGTCGTTCTCACGGGTGGAAAGTACAAAAGTGCGGTGTTGGTTCGATCGACAGAAGTGGGTCGTTCCTTTTTTGTAATTGCCGAAAATAAATCTTCGAAATAATTGCAGTCGATTCAATCGGGTGGTTCAACTTTTGCCCACTCGTTATTCTGAAAAAAAAAGAAAAGGTTATCGAACCGTCAGTTTGTACAAGAGCAATGACGAAGAGTGACGTTTTTATTCCTCTGCCGAGATGCATTTACGTTTGGTGGAGAATTCTCGGTTTGTGTCCATTCGTTTTTGACAAAAACGAAATAATTCGTTGTAGCAAAGGTGGATATATTTACACAGTGCTATTGATCGTGGCCTACGTTATCCTGTACGTCAGGGCGATCTCGAATCGCGAAGAGTTCGTTCTATCCGGTGAAACTTCGATGACGATAGTCGCCGATAGCTTTGGAATTTCGGTGGAATTTTTAATGATCTTCTACTCGTGGTTGAACACAGCGTTAAGCTCAAAAGAATTGAGAAAAATATTGAAGATGTTTAAGGATATATATGAGAGCGCTGAATTGGTCGGGATCGGCCAAAGAAGGAACAAATTATTCAGGAGGCTCAAGATTCACGTGATATTCGTAAATAGTCTTTGGTTGGTTATCTGTTGCACCGATCATTTACTCCTCTTGGGCAACAAATCTTTCAAGCAGAATATATGGATGCCGTTTAATCTTATACGTATTGTGTCTTATAATCTTGTAATAATATTCGTCAATGCTTTCCTCGTCGTCAAGAAATATTTTTATCTACTGAATCGGAAAATTGAGAAGCTTTCGGACGGTGGTACGACACTAACGACTGTTTCCCGGAAACGACGAAAATCATCGAGGCATGATGGGTCAGTAGACTCGAGGAAAATCGATAAATTCTTGTCGGAATGGGAAAGCAAAATGATCGTTGCACGAATGAATATGTTTTATCAAATTGATAGATCGTGTTCATTGTTGATAAGTAAAAAGAGGCCGAGAGCGTTAACCGACAATCGAGAATGTGGCGTTTATTGTAATCAGTATTATCGCTACGTTCAATTTCAGCCTCCGTTCTTATGCAATGCCAGGTCCATTGGAGGTATACGGCCAGATGCATTCAGACCTCGTTGCGCTCACGAGGAGGATCGCCAACTTTTTTTCTCTATTCATTATACTCATGCAGCTTTTACTCCTTATCGAAATGGCATCGGATCTTTATATGCTGTGTAGCTTAACGAGAGCTCCAAACGGCTATATGGGAAAAGAGATACTTTCATGCGCAATATTGTGCTTTTGGATCCTCATTCATGCCATCGAAACCGTGCTTTTGTTGAGCATTTGCGATTCAACTGGGAAAGAGGTCATTATCACCAATATTCAGTGCATAAAAAGCCTCGTGCCGACTTGATTCATTATCGGGCGATCTCAAAGAATCATTGATCGTAAAAATGAAATATTACGTTGTTTCCGAATTATTAATTCAATCTAACGAACAGATATTATAATTAATCAATTATCTTAGTGGCTCTTCTCAATATTTCGTTGGCCATCCGTGAACGACCAATTTTGTTGATCCAAGCGTCCCAGTGAATGAAATCGTAAATGTTGAAAACGGAAACGATACTCTGTATTCGAGAAACGATTTGAAGAAAAGAACCTTGCTCATTTTTCACAAACACACAAGTTCTAGACAAATAACCAAGTAAAATTTCGCTGGTTTTGCTAATCGTGTGTAACGCCCATTGGTTTCGAACGGTCCTCGCAGGCGAACCAAGCTGGAAGTTCATTGCACAAAACGCTTACTGCTGATAACACTAATAAATACGTAGACACGGTAAACTTATTTTTGTTCTCCCCTCGAATAAAAAGTGTTATCTCAAATTTCCACTCCACATTGATTGTCTTTTCAGGGACAGCTGCTTTCGCTCCGTTTGCTGCAGCGGCGATTGGCCGTCTCGTTATGGGGATTGCTTCAAATGAAGCTCTCGGTGGTGCATACAGTTGAGTAAAAAAAAACACAATTAAGATTTTTCCGATATCCACTAGAACACAGTTTCTCACTGTACAACCTTCAACGCGATAATAATTAATAATCCAATCCTCGTTTTTCCATGTGTCAATCAATAACCACCATTTTCGGTAAATCCAGATTATTGGCACGGTGGGCACTTACATAACGATCATGATGCAACTGGACCGGCAGAATCTTCAACCCAATGGATCGAACTAATCGTTAATTGAACCTATTTGATCCATTAATGCCGAATAAAAAACGCGATTCATTAGTTAATTATTCACTCATATGAAATCTTACGATTAGTTGTATCACGATATCGTAATCATTCCTGAATATTCCAAAATATAAAATCGTGCAAAATATAAAATCGGGTCCTAACTGAACAAATTGCCAAAACGAATTTCACTCCCACAAAAGTTTTAAGCCGAGGAGAGCGTTTGAAGAGTGCGGCAGCAACTGGTGACTTTGAAAGAATGATCCTTGGGCCCAACAAGGACTAACCTCTTCGCTTGGTTAGTCCTCGAAGTACGAGGTGCGCAATTCATTATTGAATTAATTATCGAGCAATTAGTGAGGTCCTTTTTAATATCCACGGTCTTGCGTTATCTTTATTATTCTCAATTACGAAATGGATATTCCAAATGACAAAGAGTCGATTACTCGATCAAACTTGGTCTCTGGACACTCGACGAATCCATAAGACTTTTGGGCTTACCCGAGGCTTTTATCTACGGGAATTCTTTCGCGTCCTCGGCGCGAGGTGGCCGAATAACTTCGCTATGATAAAGACCAAGATACTTTACTTGATTTGGAAAGTGATCGGTTTGTGTCCTTACGGATTGACGATTCGGAGAACCGTTCGTTTCTTCTACGTTGGACACGTTCATTCGATTATTCTGTTCGCTTCGTACGGATTTTGTTACCTCTGCATCATATTCGCTGATGTGGACGTGTACGGTACTCATCACACTCCGATGGCCGTCATAGCTGATATGCTCATTTATACGATCAAGTGTTTTATGATCGTTACAACTTGGATCAGCTTCGCGTTCTCGCAGCGTCGATACCGCAGCTTGCAAAAGTCCTACGACAGAATCGTTGAATCCAGTCGTTCACTCGGCATTCGAGACAGTCGTGAAAACATCACAAGGAGAGTCAGGAAACGAGCGTTGATATTCAACGGGATCTGGATAACTTTTTTCGTCCTCGGATATATAACTTTCCGAGCACGAAGCTCGGGCAAACGAGATCGTTTGGCTGGCTTGGACCATCGGCCATGGCGTCCATCCCAATTTTATTTTATTCTACATTGGCATCATGGCTCTCATTGACGATCAATTCCACGCGATTAACAACAAAGTCCGGAAAATTTTCCAGGCGAAGATGACGACTGCTGGCGTTCCATTGACGTGACGAATTCGTTTCCATAACTACGGGCAAGTGGAGTTTAACCGATCGAAAGTAGTTTCAACGCTTTCTGTTAGTTAGCATCACTAGTAGGAGTTTTATTTTCATAGCTTTGGTTTGGCTTTTCCACACAGTTGTTACGGCTCTTGAAACTTTTGCATTCAAGGCTTTTCAAAAAATAAGGTGACTTTTCAAATGTTCGATTTTTGTTTTTTTGTTATATTGGTACACATGTCCCTAACATATGTTGCCATTATCAGCTTTCTTCCATATTGAGTTTGTTTTTGGTAGATATTGAGGTTAGGCGTGTTTTAGTGTGCTTAGAGATTTTTTGCTATCGAAAACGGGAATACACATGCTCCGGTGGCGTTTCCGCTTCGTGATTGTTTTTGGCGAAAAACAACACCCTGATCGTGCCTCCACCACCGTATTCACCGGACTTGAGCCTTTGCGACGTTTTTTCTCTTTCCATAACTGAAAAGAGCTACGGAAGGACGAAGATTTTCAGAGATTAAGGAAACAAAAAACCCATCTCTGGGAGAGCTCGAGGCGATACCAAAAAGCGGATATCAGAAGTGCTCCGACCATTAGAAAAAACCGACCAAGTGCGAGTCAGACTCGCGCACGAAGGGTTCCGTACCATTAGCCGAAAAAAACATGTTTTTTGTATAGGAACCCTCCTTAATTTTTAATTTTATTAAACTTTATTATTTGTTGTTATAGCGGCAACAAAAATACACCATTTGTGAAAATTTCAACTCCCTAACTATCACGGTTCATGAGATACAGCCTGGTGACAGACGAACGGACGGACGGACGGACAGAGGAGCGAAAACAATAGGGTACCGTTTTACCCTTTGGGTACGGAACCCTAAAAAGCGCTGGCATAAGTCTATTATATCTTGGGCGGATTACTTTGAAGGAGACAAAGTAGATACCGATGAATAAATAAACGTTTTTCGAGGAAAATAAACACGTCACCTTATTTTTTGGTAAAACTTCGTATACGGGGTGGACCATTAAACCCGGCACGGTTAACCCGTCAAAGCGCAACTGGGTACACAGCTAGCCCGCGCAATCCTCATAGTATAGACCCGGGTGGATTTTTCCCACATATTTTGTATTTATTTACCCAACTTTTTAAATAATGAAAATATCGACTGCAGTTTTGTGTATTCTTGGGAAAAATGACAAGCCGATAATTCCAGCCAATTAGCTTACCATCGACAAAAATTTCAGGATCGAATGTCCCGTCACAACGAATCCAGTCACTCTCCTCGGTCAATTGAACAGGGAAATGGTACAGCTAATGGGATCGGTGATTGACTTGTTATCACCATCTCTGTACTTGGCTGTGTTGCTTCGCTCGTCTCACTTGGCTTCGATCGTTTACGCCGTGTCCGCCGGAGTGAGAGACGGCAAGCTCTTGAATGTTTACTGCATTGGAATTCACATTCCATTGTTCTCTTCATTCGGTTTTCACTTGATGGGATTGCTTTCCAAATTTTCGTCGCGGACGCAACGACGAGGGAGGTATGGCCTAAAATCATTTACGAAACGCGACCTAATCATTTTTTCATTCAGGATGTACCGTTGTTCCTCTATTCCAGGCGAATCGCACCGGAAACGTTCATCATGAAGTTTTAGTATCGGAGCAAATGAAGGAACACGTTGATTCGGGAATAAGTCCATTTTTACATTCACCATTTTTAACGTGGCCACGACTCGTTTTGCATCATCCATGAGGAACGAAAGTATTAAGTCGGTGAATGGCAGGCGACGATATTGTCGTTTCGAATGCTGCAGGAGCCTGTGACCACGCAACTATTCGGTATACTCCCGATGAAAGCTTGCCTCATCTACGTGGAAAGTTTATAATTATTCTCGCTCTCAGTAAAACTTCTGTAATTCGATTGGGTTACTCGATTGGTCAATACTCGATCGACGATTTAACTTTGTTCAACTTTCTTCAGATTTTCAGTTCTGTGTGTTCTGAATTATCCGAGGTTTGCCACGGATAATTCAGAACACACAGAACTGAAAATCTGAAGAAAAATCTGATCTACAAAAAATTCTGCATTCTATCTTGGACGACACGTGGAGCCTCTCATCAATGATTTTCGACCCATGATCATTTACACGTAACGTAAACTTCTCAGCGTCCGCGAAATCATAAAAACATCCGGTCTCTTTCTTCGTAACCCCGTATGTAATACTCGATATGAAGAATCATCATGGTCATAAAATCCGAGTCAAATTCGCCCATGCTTAGATCTCGAATATCGAACTCGCGACGATACGCGCTTCGTTACCAAACGTCGACACAAAGGCTCCTCTACTCTCAGATGCAATCCATTCCATATAAGGAATAAACACGGCCAATTCTCCGAACTAAAGCTATGTACGTAGAATCGTAACTCTTTGCGATCAATCATATTCACCAATTCTTATCGACAATCCCTACTGACCAATCCCTAAACAATTGCATCACAAAACTTCCATTTCTCCATGGTTCCTTCTCCCACAATTAATCCCCTCCTAATTTTCTCTTGTAAAAGATTTCCTTCCGCAACTTAGTCTCCCGACAGCAACCGTAGCAATCAGATCTAAGTCTCCTGACACAATCCGTAACAATCATATCTACGTCTCTCAACGTCATCCATCGAATCCAAATAACCTCTCTCAAAATCTCGTGGGTGTATATACGACTCCGCTACCAGCGAGCGCATCAGGGCACCAGCGAAGGGCCTCATTTATCTAAGCGATAACCGAACTCTTGCGAGCGTCATCCGATGTATAGCAAGCGCACACGTATACACAACATACACAACTGACAATTGTAAGCGACAAATCATTTTCTTTTATTCCGATTCATGTACTCCAACTATTTCTTATTAATTTCTTTATTGTAATCCGCAAAACAACAAATTCAATCGATAGCTTGTAATAAACCGTAGTTAAGTTTGTTCAAGTCTGTCGAATTATTCTTTAAATATCAAGTCATCGTATCAATTCCTCAATTCCATCCCACTCACGGCACTACCCCTTTTACCCTCGTCCCGGCTATTGCGTTAGGCGTAGGCTCAAAAGAGGAATACCAACACATATATGCCCACGTCCCCTCAGGACGTGACATTACGTTACGATTATAATGCAGTTGGATGAAATCGAGTCTCACGATAACGACAACGACACTTTATCACTGGAAGCGACGGTCGATTGAAGATATCACTTCATTTTCATTTCAAACCATTTTTCTTTCGCTACGTTAATCAGCTTTCACTCAAAAAATGGAAGGTTCTTGAAAAAAAGCGACAACGTGGGCGTACCTTGAAAAACGTTGTATTTTGTTATTTTGGAGTAATGAAGTTTGTTTGTTTTTCCTAAAATTCCTCCTTATTTTTGACGATCATTAATCGAAAATAACGAAGCAAAGAATTGTTTGAAATAAATGTTTAAAAACAAGTCTCGAAAATTAAATATCCGAAACCTCATAGTTTTCAAATTACTCCGCACGATACAGGTTTTCGGCTTCTCAAAAAACCTGCATTTTTCGAGAAAATTCTGATAACTCGGCGATAAAGAGGCAATTTTTTTTGTTTCGAATCGTACGAAAGTTAACAGCGTCTTTTTCAAAGGTCTTATGGCTAAATGGCTGGATTACTTTTTTTCAAAGTCCACCTCTCGATTTCGCAAAGTGCGATAATTTTGAAAAAAACTGACGTTTTCAAAATAACGTACGGACGACACAAAGAATGAATAAAAAAATAAAAGTAAAAAGTTAAAACAAGCTGGCTTTGTTCTCCTCAAAATGCCTTATGATAAATAACACCGGTCAACAAACAAAATTTTTTTTAGTCTGTTATATAGTGAATATTTTCTAATTGTATACATCGAAAAATAGGCAGAAACTCCATTAGTAATAAATAAAGTTTGCTTTTGTACATTTATATAGTGAAAATTAAATATATGCTGTTTTGGCAGATTTTTCGAGGAGCCGTTGCATTTAAGGGAAGGACGAACACGCTGTGGGCCACCTCGAAATTTCAAATTTCTCCCAAACCATTGAACCGATTGGGATGAAATTTCTTTTGTGTACTCAGGAAGCTTGCTCTAAGAGGAACAAGCTCGGCATTTTCCGAAATTTTGAAAAAAATAGTGCAGTTTGTGGTTACCATTGGAGAAATTGCGAGCTACAATCCATTGTATTGCACTTTCACAAATTTGCCGAGCATAAGCCTATGAAGCGGTGAACAGTGCACGTTTTGAGCTTTATTTCATAGATTTTTATGAAAAAATGGCAGAGAAATTGGCTTTTGAAATTTTCCACATAAATGTGACAAAAGTGTACCACCAGAGCGCAAAATCTTATCG
>JAPYZJ010008068.1:0-10499 GCA_030522765.1 Ophioninae sp. B BG-2022a
GTAATGGACCTTATGGCGAAAAAAAAATAATTTAGCTAAGTTTTAAACCAATTTTTCTGCAACTTTCTCTTAAGGTGCCCGCTTTGGGCCCATCTCCCCCAACCAGAAAAAAGTTACCATCAACAATATTAAACAAATAAATTGCAGTTAATTATATAAACAAATAATGAACATTAAATAAATTTTTTAAAAACATTGCGAATACACAATAAGAGACATTGTGTTGCGGATTCCGTGTTGTCTCCTCGGTTAAGTTTTTTCTATCACTGGATAGAAAAAACTGGCGGCGCTGGAGGGGAGAGGGTTCGCGCGCCGGTAAAAGTGTCACAGAAAGTTATCGACCTCCGAGTTAAATGAATCGGATTTATAAGTTCGATCTCCTCAACGGGTCTATAAGTTCGATCTCCTCAACGGTGTTATAAGTTCAGATCTCCTCAACGGTGTTATAAGTTCGGATCTACTCAACGGTATTTATCTCACGGATCTCCTCAAGTGTCTTTTATTTATCGCTACGGACAATTCTCTTTTTCGGATTGTAATCTTCGGCATACTCACAGGTAGAGCGCCAGGCTAGTTTGCCGGCCTAGTTATAATAAATTATATGCATATTTCGCGGAAAAAGAAGAAGACGAATGCGTACATTTATCGAACCTTCCAGTGGCGTGATCCCCCCCCCCCCAACTCTATTCCGGAACACATTGTAAAAGCAAGAAGAGTCGCAGTGAGACAAAGAAGAATTCGGTCGATTCAAATATATTGGGAGGAGGAAAAGAAACTTGGATGAGATTCAGGTGTGATGCAGAGTTTGAAAAAAAGGAAATAAAATGCGTAGCGCATTTGCGTACGTGGAAAGAAATCGAGAAAACATTTAAAACGAAATAGTAGAAAGTCTGGAAAATTGACTGGAAATAAAAAGGGGCGAAAATAAAAAATGAGAAAAGCAAGCATTATTTGATTTTGTAAAATTATTGTTATATCAACGTTGAGTATGAAAAAAATAGAATTTGTTTATTGAAATATTGTTGAATTATTAATTTATATTAAACTATCGTATTATTCGTTTACATTATTATTAATAAAATATTATACTATTACTATGAAATAAAAAGATCGTTGATTGAAATATTATTCAATTATTTATTTTCATTATTAATTATTATTATTCATTATTAAAACGTATTAATTAAAATTGATTTATCATTATTACGAAAAATTATCGATTATTCAATTATTCATTTTTACAAATTCCAATTATAAAATTATTATAAAATTATTCATTATTACAAATTTCAATTATAAAATTATTATTAAATTATTCATTATTAAAAGTTTCAATAATAAAATTGTTATTCAATTATTTTCTTTTACAAAATTCATTGTTACAAAAAATTATCAATTATTCAATTATCTGTTCAATTATTCATTGACACTATTATAAATTAATTCTTCACGAGAAATTATTTATTATCGTAATAAAAAATGTCGATCTAGGTAATTCGGATCTAAGAAAAAATGGACGAATCAAGTGTTCGGGACAAGAATTCTCGTATCGATGGGAAATTGATGAATTTGAAGACTGCCGAGATTAGATATTGTTCGCGCGGGCACGAAAGCAGACCCCCCTCCTATATTTTTACGATCATAGGTGCGATTCAATTTCCAAGCATAGAACACAGCACGCCCCTGACATATATTTATATATAACACAACGGAAATAATACCTTGGACTTTATACCGCGGTGCATTCTCATAAGGAAATACCAACGCGTGGTCTTCTCCAATGGACGAACACCAGACAGGAGAATCTTGGGATTCGAACTCGGTTTCATTCGTGCAAGCGAGAACCCGGGAGACTTTTCCGCCGTGGAATATTGCTCTTCGTGCTACCCTTACAAATGCCCTCGAGTATATGTACCCACACGTATACATTCTTTTTTATGTATACAAATACAAGGAGTTTCGAAAAGAAACGACCAATTTTTTATTGACTTTTGTATCAATTTTCATTTCAATTTATTATTTTTATTTTTTCTTCATTTTACAATTTTTATTTAATTTGTCTTTTTTAATTGTAATTTAATTTAGTTTTTACTGTCTTTATTTTATTTTTGAATGTTAATATTAATTTTTTTTTTTTTTTTAATTTCAAGTTTTGTTAATTCTATTTTTTTCCTTTATTAAATATTCGTTTTTTTTGTTCTCTTTTTTATCTTTTATCTGCTTTTTGTAAAAACACTTTTACTTTTTGCATACAGAACGGCTTCTTGAATCTGTATTCTATCTAGAAGTTTCCTGCACAAGTTGCATTGCTTTCAGAAAATTAAAAAATAATCCATAATTTCATTCGGAACTTCAAAAATCACATTGAAAAATGTTCAGATGACATTTTCACCAGAACTTTCCAGTTGAAACAAAGTTCTTTCCAAAACTCCCATACACCGAGGAAAGGTAAAAAAAATGAAAAACGAAAACTGATTTATGTATACAAAAGAGTTTTATTTATATTTTTTATCGGTAAATAAATAAACCGATTAAATATCAATGAGTTTTTGAATAAGCTTTAATAAAATTCATATAAATAAGTTTTTATAAATAAATAAAATTCATTTATCCATATAAATGAGTTTTACAAACAAACCAAAAAACGCCAAACAAACTTATTTATATATATAAATGAGTTTTATTAATAATATTTCGCCACCCTGTATATCGTTGAGCGTTTCGTACGCAAAGAAACGTATATTTATACATCTGTACGTAACACGAGAAAAGCTTCACGTGGACGGGCCTGACAATAGCCCCTCGCGTTTTTTCCTCGAAAACATTGCATGCAGAAGCTTCCGGTCACGAAACCCTATTTGCCCTTTCATACGTTGCGGAAAATACATAGATGCCGATTATTACTGCCAGTCCGATTTTTGGTGAAACGTGGATTTGTCGCATCTAATCGGTTGGAAAAAAGCCTTTTGTCGACCTGCCCCCTCTTTCTTCGCTTCTGGTTTCTCCTCGTCACCCTCCGAGCGAAGGCTTTGGAAGAAAACGGCGGAAACATAACGAGGACTGGGGGAGAATGCACGCAAGAAAAGTTTTTTCGGTTTGGGCTTGTTTGCGTTTGGTTTTGTTTGGATTTGTGGGATTTGATTGTTTTTCCTTTTGTTTGGGTTTGTTCCGTTTTCGTTTTATTTGGATTAGCTTGGGTTTGCATTTGTGGGGTTTCTTTGGTTTTCGTTTTTTTGGATTTGTTTCGGTTTTGTTTTGTTTGGGTCTGGATTTATTTGGGTTTGTATTCGTTTCGTTTTGCTTTTGTTTGGGTTTGGATGTTTGGGTTTGGGTTCGTTTAGGGTTGGATCCGTTTGGGTTTTCATTTAATTTAGGTTTTTGTTTTGTTTGGCTTTGGGCTTGCTTGGGTTTGGAGTTGTTTGGGTTATCGTTTGATTTGGGTTTCGGTTTTCCTTGGGGTTCCATTTTATTTGGGTTTGGGTTTGTTTAATTTTCGTTTCGTTTATATTTGTTTGAGGTTGGTTTTGTCGGGATTTTCAGGATATTTTTTGTTTTTCGTTTTGTTTCGGTTTCTTTCATTTTCGTTTTATTTGGGTTAGTTAGCTTTTCGTTTTGCTTGCATTTGTTTGGGTTTGGATTTGTTTGCTTTTCGTTTTGTTTGAGTTTCTTTGGTTTTCTTTTTGCTTGTTCGGGTTTATTTGAAAACGTAGGGTCTGGGAAAAAGTCACGAACATCACGAAGACTGGGGTCTCTCCAGCTCACGCGAGAAAAGTTGTCGACGATGCATCGCTCGCGATTGTGAAACTTGTGGGACGTCGAGCTGATTGATCGTACCCTCTATAATTCCTGATGCCATAATTCATCGAAATTACGAAGAGACAATACGAGGTGACGTCAGAGGTGCAAGGAACGAGGAATTTTCCAAAGAGGTGTTCACCCGGTCCCAATTATCTGGAGAACACGATACACCACCCCTCGCATTCAACCTTCGAGTGGAGAATTAACGGACAAGAATTTCCCATCGTTCTTGTATATACGTATGTACGAAGGTTGCTTCGAGGACTCCCGGAGAATTCGAAGCAGCTAATTGCTCTGGTAATCAACTTTGCCCGGAAATCAACGTCTTCGAAAGCACCATTGGATAAATAGCTATCTTTGTGTGAAGGTCATTTCAAGGTCCTCGTGCCTGGGGCTGATAGTCGGTTCAACGAAGATTCTGGGACTGTTGAACTGTATGGACTTGGAGGAAACGTTGTATGTATTCAAAGGGTTGGATATATACTTTCTGGCAGTATAAATGGACGTTCAGTGGCTACAGGGTGGAACAAAGAGCCGCGTCCAGAGAGAGCTTAAATTTATCTGCTTTTTTAGAAAATAAACATGGTAGGATTTTCATAGTTAGATGAGGTTGTTTCCAGAACATTGATTTTTAAAAGACAATCGTCCCAGCACTTTCCTGTTCAGGCGACATTCTTTGAAGAACTTTCCTGTTCAGAGAACATTCATTTTTAAACTTTTACATTTAGATGTCTTTCCAGAACTTTGGTATTCAGGTGGGCACTCATTCCAGAACTTTCCTATTTTTTGAATCTTTCCAGAACTTTCCTGTTTTTTTTAAATTTTTTTAGAACTTTTCTATTTTTTGTTCTTTCTAGAAACTTACCTATTTTTTATTTTTTTCAGACCTTTTCTGTTTTTTTGTATCTCTCCAGAACTTTCCCATTTTTCATTCTTTCCAGAACTTTCCTATTTTTGCATTGATCCAGATCTCTCCTAATTTTTGTCCTTTCAGAACGTTACTATTTTTCATTTTTTCCAGACTTTTCCTTTTTTTCGTTCTTTCCAAAACTTTCCTACTTTTTGTTCTTTTCACAACTTTCCTATTTTTCATTCTTTTCAGTACTTTCCCATTTATTGTTCTTTCCAGAAATTTTCTATTTTTCGTCCAACACAAATCCCAACGACATAGGACTCTTCGAAAGATCTAGTACTCCGTGAGAAGTTTGCCTACCAGTCCACCCTGTATGGAACTCTCCTTTATGAGAGGTGGCAGTTAACACCCCGCTTATGACATTCTTGAACGATTACCGAACGCACGAAGAATTCCTGATGGAAAGGACTCCCCGCCCCCTACCCCAAGTCCCTTCCTGCTCCGCCCAACTCCCACTCCCACCCTTGCCCTCTTTATTTCTTTGCCTGGTTTACTCGCTCGGTATCGTATATTTCACCCCCTTCCACTCCCTTCGAAAATTCTCGTCCGGCTTCTTTCGCCCCGAGGCTTGCCAGAGAGTACCTTATACCCTTGCGAGCGCGACCCTTGATTCCGTTCGACAAGTCTCAAAGTGTATTCAACCACCCCCCCCCCCTTCTCTGCCAGCCCCAACCCAATGGGATCCAACATTCGCCCTTCGCAAAAAGTGCCCTGGTATTTTAACATCTAGAGATGTTCTTGCGGCAGCTTACCGGGTGATGATGGAATGCCAAATTGGAACCTGCGTCGAAACTACAAATGGAATTCCCTCTCCTGTTATGTTTCAATGGATCTCAGAGAAGAAGAGAAATATGGGATACCCAAATACAGAGAAAGAGGTTGTTCTGTATGATATAGAGAATGATGAGTCTGACGATGATTAATGATCGATGAGGAACATCATTGAACAAAGGCAAACGACCGAAGGTGAGCAATCGGTCGAAAACAAACCCAAATCTTCTTTGGCTTTGCTCCAGTTGGAGAATAAACCACCAACTGGAGTAAACCCGAGCAAACAACCCAAACAAACCAAAATTAACCGAAACAAATCCGAAGCAATCAAAATTTTCCAAAATCAATTAAAATAAACGTAAATAAACGTAGCGAGACAAACCCAAACAAACCGAAACATACTCAATGAAGCAAATTAAAACAAATCGAACGAAACCACTGCAAACACAAACAGATACAAGCAACTAAAAGAGAAGAAGGAATCGAAAGCAAACCTAAACAAATCGAAACTAACCCGTACAGGGAACTCAAAGCAAACACAAACAAGCAATTCAACGCAAACCCAAACAAATCATGACAAAATCAAACAACCAAATGAAAATGAACCCAAATTGAAACAAACCCAAACAACTAAATGAAAATGAACCCAAATGAAAACAAACCCAAACAACTGAACCACAGGAAACCCAAACAGAGTAAAAAAACCAAACCAGTACAAAAACCAAGCAGAGCCAAACGACCAAACCACAAACAAACCCAAACAGAGCCAAACGAGCGAAACACAAACAAACCCAAACAGAACCAAACGAGCAAACCGCAAACAAACGCAAACAGAGCCAAACGAGCAACCCGCAAACAAACCCAAGCAGAGCCAAACGAGGAAACCACAAACAAACCCAAACAAATGAAAACAAACCGAAATATCTGATCAGCGCGAAGTTGCTTACCGCGGCCGGATTCTCCCGTTTAATTAGGGAGAAAGCGCCCAGGGTTATGCGGTTGAAGGAGCGCGCAGGGCTTTACAAAGAAAACGACAGGTTGATGATCGCCCTCGAACTTCTCTTTGCTACGTCTGAGACCCGCTAACGAGAAAGCTACTTAGTGTTTCATCTCCTTGTGTCCCAGCTGTTTGCCACTTGTTCCACACCATCTGACAAGCCTGTCGAGTCATTATTACGGTATAATACCCGGACCCTACCATACCGCGATTTAGCCAACTTTCCTACCTACCCACAACCTTCTCTTTCTCAATTTAGGGTTGCCATCTTCATCAAAGCGTTCGAGTCCGAGTTTTCCTCCACCTTCTTTGACGTTCGACTGCTTAATCGAAAGAAACCGGAAACCCTAAACGTATTGGCGAATTCAAGCCTGGAGTGAACTCCACCCTTTTCGTCGTCATCGACCGTTTCAGAAGTCAGGAGGATGGGTGGAGGAGGAGTTACAGGAATGTCAAAAAATTCGTTGATTCTTTTCAAAACCACTTCCAGAGTTCATTTGGGTCTGTTTGGGTTTTATTTGGGATTATCGTCATTGGGATTTTCTTGGGATTGCTGTTGGTTAGGTTTTCTTTGGGTTTATTATGATTTGTGTAGGATGTTTTCGGGGTTGTTCGGTTGGGGTTTGTTTAGGTTTGTTGGGTTTATGGGAGTTTTCTTCGGTTTGTTTGGGTTTATTAGGATTTTTCTCGGGCTTGGTTGGGGTTTGTTTGGGTTTATTAGGATTTTTCTCGGGCTTGGTTGGGGTTTGTTTGGGTTTATTGTGATTTGTTTGCCTTTGTTTGGGTTTGTTTTAGTTTATTGTGATTTGTTATTCTTGGATTTTGTTTGTATTTGTTGGGGTTTATTACCTAAGTTCTCCACCCAGAGTTCATCATTAACATTGATGTGAACCAGTGATCAAATAACGTTTCCCATTTTGTGGATCACGTGACAATCGACAACGAAGTAAATTCCACTCTGTCACGTCCTGAGGGGACGTGGGCATATATGTGTGTGGTATCCCTCTTCTAAGCCTACGCCTAGCGCAATAGCTCGGGACGAGGGTAGTGCCGTGAGTGGGATGGAATTGAGGAATTGATACGATGCCTTGTTAACGCGGAATAATTCGCCAGACTTGAACAAACTTAACTAAGATTTATTACAAGCTACTGATTGAATTTGTTGTTTTGAAGATTACAATAAAGATACTAACAAGAAACATTTGGAGTAGGGGAAGGTGGGGAAAGACGGGGTAGCGAGATGAGATGAGGACCATACCAAAACCGATTATGCAAAATGGCTGGAAAATTGATTTTAACGCCGTCTGACGGTATTTAGCAGAACTTGTTAGTGTCGCAAGAAGTTTGGTCCATGGTGTGGACGTTGCGTCTTGGTAAGTTTTTTTTCTAATTTTAAGTGGTTTATAAAGTGCATGGCTGTTCATAATGTATGGCATACAAGATGTGTAATATATTTTTTATTGATATTTGATTATTTAACTTTTATAAACTTATGAATTCGTTCCGGGCTGCTTGGTTTTATAACCTCAAAAAATGTAATACCCCTTAGGAGACTACTTTGGGAAAGATGAGGTATCTATTTGCGGGCAAGACGGGGTACCCCATCTTACCCGCTTATTTGTTGCATCTTGTATTTCGATTTAATTGGAAAAAATCGTTGCTAATTGGGTTAATTTTTTTGTATAGGTTATGGTTCGAGAATACAAACGAAAAACTAATAGAGGGGAGTGGAATGAAAAGTAAGTGAAGTTAACCATTCAACTAATAAAGATTCAATACTCCATCTTGCCCCAATGGGTACCCCGTCTTGCCCTAAAGGTAGGGCAAGATGGGGAGATTTCGTTTTTGTTTTAAAGTTAATAATTCTATGAGAAGAACTATATATTTGTGTTTGGACTGATTATAATTTAAGAAACAAAGAAACAGCGGGATTTATTTATGAAATACCTTAAAGTCCCCGTCTTACCCCACCTTCCCCTACATGAATTGGAATAAAAGAAAATGATCTGTCGCTTACATTTGTCGGTTGAGTATGTCGCGTGTACGTGTACGCTCACTATGGATCAGATTACGCTCGCAAGAGTTCGGTTGTCGCTCAGATAAACAAGGGCCTTCGCTGGTACCCTGATGCGCTCGCTGGTAGCGGAGTCGTATATACACGCACGAGATTTTGAAAGAGTTTACATATGTAGATACGCGTTGATATTACGATAGTTCGTACAATAATCACGTTGACTTCGTGTATGAATCGACAAAGGAATTGAATTAATAAGAGACTGAGAATGTGGATTCGATGGATGACGTCGGGAGACGTAAATATGATTCTTACGGATTGTGTCAGGAGACTTCGAACTTATTGCTACGGTTTCTGTCGGCAAACTTCGATCTGATTGCTATGGTTTCTGTCGGGAGACTAATTTGCGGAGGGAAGTCTTTTACGAAGAGCAAATTATGAGGGGATTGATTGTGGGAGAAGGAACCATGGAGAGATGGAAATTTGGTGATGCAATTCTTTATGAATTGGTCAGTAGGGATTGCCGATAAGAATTGGTTAATATGATTGGTCTCAAAGGGGTACGACTTTGAGTACATAGTTTTGGTTCGGGGAATTGGCTGTGTTCATTCCTTATATGGAATGGATTGCATCAGAGAGTGGAGGAACCTTTGTTCCGATGTTTGGTGACGAAGCGCGTGTCGTCGCGCGTTCGATATTCAAAATCTGAACACGGGCGAATTTTACCCGGATTTTATGACCATGATGATTCTTCATATCGAGTATTATATACCTACGGGGTTACGAAGAAAGAGACCGGATGTATTTTTGATTTCGCGGACGCTGAGAAGTTTACGTTACGTGTAAATGATCGTGGGTCGAAAATTGTTGATGAGAGGCTCCACGTGTCGTCCAATATAGAATGCAAAATTTTTGGTAGAATTATCCGTGGTTTGCCGGAGGATGTGACAATTCAAAAAATAAAATAATTTTTATCAACAAAGTAATATTTCTGATCCTACAGAAAAAGCCAATTCTGACTACGCCAACGGTCTCCACAAATTGGCAATTTATCGAAAGTGAGGTAGCTGAGAAGTGAGGTAAAAAAAAGTTGAACTTTCCCTAAGGTAGTGATGCTGGACGTGCGGACAGAGGCTGAAACAACCTCGTCGTTTTCCCTCGTAGCTCATCGTCCAGTTCCCAGTGTCCTGGAACGTTCGATGCTGGAAAATGCCCGGAGCGTGGTTCTACTCTTTCGATTAAATTTTTTGGCTTACGGACTTTTAATTGTCCATTAGCATCGTGCTAATTAGGCCGAAGGGCCGCCGGAAACCTGGAAGAGAAGATGGAACGGAGAACCCGGAAGATCGAATAAATTTTTTTTTTTTAATCCCAATCAAAAACCTCTTGGATGAAAACAGAGAACTTTTTCTTGTTTCCTCGTCAGAGGAAATGATAAAATATCCCGTTATCAAAAGAAAAGCAACACCCTTGAAACCTGGATCTCTGGCATCAAGAAAATTGTATTTTCTTCCAATTACCACTTATTCTTCTTCGTTGAAAGATCAAACGTAAAAAAGAATGTTGACGACCGTTATTACAGGAAGAAAGAAGCGTTCGTCTCTGAAATCGTCATTGTTGATGAGTCTCGCGATAATGATCGAATAACTCGTACAATTTCCAACCGGAAAAACTAGAGGAAACGAAAATAAAAATGTCCAATAACTCATATCCAATGCCTTTCAGTGCTCACAAAATATTGATTACGAAAAATATAATAAAAATAATTAATAATTTAATGCAACAATCTTTATTAATATTAATACTGTAAACATCCAGGAAATTGTAACAATACCAATAATAATGATTATTAATAATAACAAAAAGGAACTATTTCTTTTGCTACATTACATAATACATTTTTTTTTTTTTTTTTTTAATTGTTGTACCACCCCGTACACCCTTTCGGGTTTTTACGGCTTCCCACCTCGTTTTTCCTCCTGTTCCTTCCCCACCTTGATTCCTCC
>JAPYZJ010008069.1:0-13569 GCA_030522765.1 Ophioninae sp. B BG-2022a
TGAGACTCGAGTGCGTTCGCGTGTGTCGAGTGGAGGGGGGGGGGGGGGTCTGGAAGAAAAGAGAGCCCGGAATGGCTCACGGGCGCTCTCCTGGAGTATCCGCGAGACTATCGTAAGTTAGGGTGATGGCGGAGCAAAGAGAAGGTTAGCCCCGCGCTTCGTACATAAAGTTCGAGACTTACGACGGGAGATCCTCGATAGGTCCTCTCTCGCTCTCCTCGCTAGTGGAAAATCCGAGTGAGCGAACGAGCGGCTCTCATGAAAGCGTCTTTAGAAGAGAACGAATGAACAAAAAATAAATATCGTACCTATCCCCGAGTTCGAGTACGATATTTTTATTTTTTAAAAATACCTATATATGTGTCTTTTTATTTATTAGTTTTAATCGTGTAATGAAAAAGTTCGTTAACTCTGATTTGAAGTAACTTTAAGTAAACTTAAGTAAACGTTGAACTTTAACTTGAGTAACTTTAACTTAATTTGTATTAACTTAACTTAACAAACGAGCAAGCCCAAAAACACTTAAGTTAACTTAACTTGACTCAAGTTCGCTTAAGCTGAGTAAAAGTAAATTCAACTCAACCCAACTTGACTTAAATTACGTAAAAGAAAATTTAACTTGACTCGAGCTCACTTAAGTTAAGTAAAAGTAAATTCAACACAAGTTGACTCAAGTTACGCAAGCAAGCCCAAACAGACTCAAGTTAACTTGACTTGACTCAAGTTCACTTGAGTTGAGTAAAAGTAAATTCAACTCAACACAAGTTGACTCAAGTTACGCAAGCAAACCCAAACAAACTTAAGTTAACTTGACTTGACTCAAGTTCACTTGAGTTGAGTAAAAGTAAATTCAACTTAACCCAAGTTGACTTGAAGTTACGTAAGAGAAAATTCAACTTAACTCAAGTTTACTTAAGTTGAGCAAAAGTAAATTCAACTTAACTCAAGTTTACTTAAGTTGAGTAAAGGTAAATTCAACTCAACCCAAGTTGACTTAAGTTACGCAAAAGAAAATTCAACTCAACTCAAGTTTACTTAAGTTACGTATAAGAAAATTAAACTTAACTCAAGTTTACACATGTTAAGTAAAAGTTAGCTTGAGTCGACTTAATTGAACTTAAGTTAAAGTTATCTTAAGTTAACGAACAAACAATCCAAACGAACCTAAACAAACTTAAAGTAGGTTAACTTAAGTTACGCAACAGTTAACTTAGGTTAACTTAAGTAAACTTTAAACTTAAAAAAAGTAAACTTTAACTTGAGTGAATTCAAAGTGAATGCTGTATCAATATATATGTCGAATATATCGAATATTTTTCATATAAATATATGGGAAAAGTTAAAAAAATATTTATCTTGTCACGAGCATATTTTGTATCGAATATGTATTTTCTGGTAATATAGGTTTTTAATGTACGTTTTTGAGAAGAATTTTTTAGTAGCTTTTTTTATCTGTTTTTTTTTAATAGGATTTATTAGATAGGATAAAAATCGTTGAAAAATGAAGCTAATCCGTGGATTTTTGTTCCATGATTTCCTCATTTTGACCAATTTGTTTTGTTAATTTTTCAATTTTTTCCAAATTCTTCCGGGCATTTCTTTTTGGTTTTCGATCCTTTCTTTCTTTTGAGCCGATCTTTTTGGATCCCGAAGTATCGCCTCTACTTGTTCGTTGCAACCATTACTCGGTCGTATGCCCTCATCGGGACGAACCCCCGTGGCGACCAACCTGTCTTTCCAACACCGTCTTCCCCCCCCCCCACCTCACCGCAACCACAACCCCCTCTTTCGAAGCCGAGGTTTTCTCGCCGGAGTTGAGGATATCTTCCTTTATTTTCCTTCAGCTTTTGCACCTCCCTTCATAACCGATCCTGACCGACGCCATGCTTTTCGCGAGAAGAAAATTCCTGATTACCAACCATGGAGGGTAACTGTGATGGAAGATATTATTTTTCCTGGAGTTTTGAGAATTTGTGAAAATTTGCAACTGGAAAGTGATTCATGAAGTTTTCTCCCTCTCTCCCTCTGAAACAAGCCCAAACGAACCCAAACAAAACCGAAGCAAAAAAATCCAAAAAAACCGAAACCCAAACAGATCGAATCCAACCAATGTACGAACAAACCCAAGCAAAAAAAAATCGAAACAAATCTAAATATCAACAAATCCAAACACAAACAAATCCAAAAAAAACCCAAGCCCGAACTAATCCCACAAATTCGAACAAATCTAAATATCAACAAACCCAAACACAAACGAATCCAAAAGAACCCAAGCCCGAACAAATCCCACAAACCCAAACCCAAACGAAACCATAAAAATCCAAACCCAAACACACGAATCCTAACCCAAACCCGAACAAATTCTAACCAAAACAAATACAAACCCAAACCCGAGCAAATTCCAATCGAAACAAATACAATCCCAAACCCGAACAAATCCAAACGAACCCTAACCCAAACAAATTCAAACCCAAACAAACCCAAACCCGAACAAATCCAATAAAACCCAAACCCAAACCCGAACAAATACAATAAAACCCAAACAGAAACCCGAACAAATACAATAAAACCCAAACAGAAACCCGAACAAATACAATAAAACCCAAACCCAAACCCGAGAAAATCCAAACAAAGCCAAACCCAAACCCAATAAAATCCAAACAAACCCAAACCCGAACAAATGCAATAAAACCCAAACCCAAACCCGAACAAATCCAAATAAACCCAAACCCAAACCCGAACAAATCCAATAAAACCCAAACCCAAACCCGAACAAATCCAATAAAACCCAAACCCAAACCCGAACAAATCCAATAAAACGAACAAATCCAATAAAACCCAAACCCAAACCCGAACAAATACAATAAAACCCAAACCCAAATCCAAACAAATTCGAAAAAACCTCAACCCAAACAAACCCGAACAAACAAACGTTCTTTCTCTCTCTCTCTCTCTTAGTCCACCAGTGATAATGACGAAACGTGTTTGCACCAGAACACTCACGGGGGCGTTCGAAGAGTTATCATTCGCCGTCGTTCGTCTCCCGAGAGTTCCTCGTGTCTTTTTGACTGCGGGGGTGGCGGCAGCAGGGAGTCCCAGGGAAAAGAGTCAAAAAGGGTGACAAAGCCACGAGGGGCACAAGTGGTGGAAGGAAGGCTCGGGGAAGGAAAGGTACAGTCTATACGACTTCCTTTATCATGTAAATATGATGTAGCCGCGTGTTAAGGCGACTGACCACGACCCCCCCCCCCCCTTCCTTCCTCCTCAACCGTACTCCCTATTTTTCCTTCCAAAGTGCCGAGGTTAGATCCACGTGTGGTACAATGTTCCTGGCAGGACCCCCTTCGAGCATCACCGCCAGCGTTGCGAGTCTACGAGCTTCGGACACGAACGAGAAGAGTTGGAAAAAAATGGCCGGAGACGAGAAAAGGACAACAGGGAGAAAAATAAAAACCAAAATCGAAAGGAACAGAAGATAAAAATGGTAGAAAGATAAAGACGCGAGATAAGAGCAATTTTGAAAAAAATGTCGATATCGAGAGAAAAGGCTGCGGTATAAAAATGGAAACGAACACAAAAGAGACGAAAGAATGGTGTCAAGCGAAAATGGGGTAAAGTACTTTTTACACGTAGGTCTTTTATGTCGAATTTTTTGACCCGGGTTTGCTTGGGTTACTTTAATTTTGAACTTGTATATCTGAGATTCAAAATCTGAAGATAATTATCTGGTTGTCTGGAATGGTTTCCAAAATCAATTTTGAGATTTGGGTTTGTAGTATATGTCTTCTATCGAAACGAATATAGTTTTTTTGGGGTTGGATTTGTGTCTGCTTGGGTTTGGATTTGGATTTGTTTGGAATTGGGTTCGTTTGGGATTAGATTTGTGCGGGGTTTGGGTTTGTTCTGATTTGGTTTTGGATTTGTTTGCGTTTTGGATTTGTTGGGGTTTGGATTTGTTAGGGTTTGGATTTGTTTGGGTTTGGATTTGTTAGGCTTTGGATTTGTTAGGCTTTGGATTTGTTTGGGTGTGGATTTGTTTGGGTTTGGATTTGTTAGGGTTTGGATTTGTTAGGGTTTGGATTTGTTTGGGTTTGTCTTTGTTTGGCTTTGGATTTGTTGGGATTTGGATTTGTTTGGCTTTGGATTTGTTGGGGTTTGTATTTGTTTCGGTTTGGATTTTTTTGGGTTTGGATTTGTTTGGCTTTTGATTTGTTTGGGGTTGGATTGCTTTGGTTTTTTATTTGTTTGGGTTTGGATTTGTTTGAGTTTGGATGTGTTAGGGTTTGGATTTGTTAGGGTTTGGATTTGTTAGGGTTTGGATTTGTTTGGGTTCGGATTTGTTTGCATTTTGAATTTGTTAGGCTTTGGATTTGTTAGGGTTTGGATTTGTTTGGGTTTGGCTTTGTTTGGCTTTGGATTTGTTCGGCTTTTGATTTGTTTGGGGTTGGATTTCTTTGGTTTTTTATTTGTTTGGGTTTGGATTTGTTTGAGTTTGGATTTGTATGGGTTTGGATTTGTGTGGTTTGAGATTTGTTTGGGTTTGGATTTGTTAGGGTTTGCATTCGTTTGGGTTTGGATCTGTGTGATTTGTGATTTGTTTGGGTTTGTTTTCGGTTTATTAATATTGTTGGAAGAACTGAAAAAAAAAAATTGGTATCCATACACCAGGCACTTTAATGTCCATCTTTACCGATACCACAAGTGCCAGTTGTGGTCAGCAACTTTTCGAGGACTTGGGCGATCCTCCAAGATTCCATTTCTCCAGACTCATTCGGAAGAGCGAGAGAGAGAGAGAGAGAGAGAGAGAGAGAGAGCGATCGAGAGAGGGGTGAGGGAAGGGAACTCGCGCGGAGGTGGAATATGGACTCTTTTCTTTCCGAGCTCAATGCGCGAGGCACACACTGACCGTAAAATATATCAGCCGCTGTGTGACTTCTCGGGTCCAACCACAAATCAACCGACCCCCCGTAGCTATGTACACCCGCGGTGTGGGTGTACCACCTTATACGCGATACAACAGAGAACGACCAAGAGCGAGAGAGAGAGAGAGAGAGAGAGAATCTTGAGTCTCCGGAGCACGTGAATATAACGCGCGACCTTTTTCCGTCGGCTGAGCTTTTCGTAAAGTACGAGTGGAGATCGCCTCGGATAAAAGTGAGAAAAAAATCATTTGCCACGATTCTTGATAAAAATGAATTTATTATCGAGCGTAATGGAGAAAGAAGAAATAAAAAATACGATCTTACCAAATTTCGGACGGAAAGACCGAAAAATGCTTTTTTTTTATGATAACGTCAAAAAAGTTGTCAATGTGGAAAAATATTCATTCAGAAATTTTGTCATTCAATTAAAAAAAAATCAATTTCTTTGTAATTATGGGCACGAAATTTACATGGACATTTTTTAATTTAACACTTTTTGAAGAAATGATTTTTTTTTTAATTTTGTTAAATTTATTTTTCATATTTTTTTGAAATTGTTTTTTTTTTTAATTAATCTACATTTTTGGAAAATTGTTTGCGCGATATGTTTTTTCAAATTGATCTTAAAAATGATTAAATTTATTTGTGTACATAATTGAGGAACGTCGTGAAAAAAAGTCACGAAAAAATGTCAAATTTTTCATTTAGAAAATTCACGAAATAATTTGTAAACAATAATTGCTTTTTGTTTTGGTAACGATGATCGAATTTGTCAACAATTGCCGAATACTGCGAATCGATATACCAAAAAACTGTGCTTTTTTCATTCCGGATAATTATCAATAATTTTGAAAAAAACAAATTTTGCAATAGTAAATTATTTTCTGTGTTCCATTGAAACGAGATTTAACGTCGCGTTTAGTTCGACGTGTACACAAAGATATTTCGACGTATTATTATCTCGAGTCGAAGCTCGATGAATAATAGTATTAATGAGGCTCATTCGTGGGGAAAAGAAGATGAAGAGGAACTTTGGACTCGGTGTCTGTATCGTTCTTCGTATGACCACACCTGAGAAGATCTCTTCCGAGGCTTTTCAAAGACCAAGTTCTTGCCTTTTGTTGCGATGGTACAGCGAGAGTCTGCGATCTTTTTCTAGCACTTACGACCATCGAGAGAGAGAGAGAGAGAGAGATGATGATAATGATAATTTTATTATGCTCTAGTAACTCATGGGCAAATTTTCAAAAAATAAAACAAAAATACCAAGAATGGTTCAGTTAATAAAAAATTAGTAAAAAATAATACATAAACAATAATAAAATATACAAAAATAATAATAGAATATATAAAAATAATCCAAAATCAATAATAATATGGATATATAAATAATACGAAAATAATAGCAAAATATATAAAAATAATACAAAATCAATAATTAAATATATAATAATAATAGGTGGTTCCTTAATTCCTTGTGGGTTTTTACATATCTTATTTCTTTTTCTCCTCGAGTTCTACTATTTCCAAGTTTACAATTTTAAAATAATAAAATATATTAAAATAATGTAAAATAATCCCTAAATGATACAAAAATAATAATAATGGGCTGATTTTTATATCCCTAATTATATACTGATTTATATATATATATATATATATATGTGTAGAGAGAGAGAGATGATGATGATGATGACATAATTTATTATGCCATAGTCACAGACTATCGGGCAAAAAAAAAGAAGTAACAAAAGATAATAACATAAAAGCTTAAACATAACTTAAAGTAATATAAACAAAAAAATAATAGTAATTATAACAACGAAAACTAATAATAATAATAATAATAATAGTAATAAAGTAATAAATAAATACACTAAACTAATAAATAAAGAAATAACTAACTAAAAAAATAACTAAATAAAAAAATAACTAAAATAAATAACTAAATACATAAATAAATAAATAATCTAATGAAAAACTAAAATAAACTAATAAATAAATAAACTAAAAATTGATAGTAATAACTAATAAACTAATAATAATAATAATAATAATGAGAGAGAGAGATAGAGAGAGAGAGAGAGAATGAAAGAACGAGCTCATACAAGAGGCGAGGAAATAATGCCCCTTGGAATTTGACCCGTGCCCCTCTCGTCTTTCCTTTCTTCAGCATCGCTATCGTTACGTTACTCGAAGGTGTGAGAAGAGAGGAGATTTTCGCCTCCGTCACGACAACGGACCCTCGCCTGCTCGTGTATCAATCCTCGTATACAATCGAACCCACAAATCCATCAAATTGACTTTTCCAACGCGTACATCGTTAATGATCCTTCGGATCGTTATATTGTTCGATAAATGAACTGGCAGTGCGAGGGGGAGGGGGGGGGGGCAAAATACTTGTACCATTCAAATGGGAAATTCGTCGAAGATTATTTTCTTACAATAGACGATTTTGATTAATCGCTTCAAAAAAATGTATTTGAAGAGGAGAGGGGGGACTGTTGTCTAATGATACAGGATAATGGCAAAATTGTAATAGAAAATGATGAAATAGAAACTCAATAGAAAATGAAAAAATTCGATTTTTTATTCGGTGAGTTTTTTCAGGTGGTTTTTGGGTTTGAGTTTGTTTGGGTTTGTTCGAGTGACTTTTGACAAGTGCTTTTTGAGTTTGGGTTTGCTTGGGTTTGCTTGAGTGACTTTTGTCAAGAGGTTTTCGGGTTTGGAAAAATGAAATGAAAGATAAAAAGTTAACAAAATCATAACTCGATGATAAAATAACAAAAAAGTATTAAAAAAAAAAGGAATTTTGACGAAAAAACGCTATATAACCCAAACAAACCCAAACGAAATAAAATATAAAAATGTAACTGAATAATAACGAAATAATTATATGACAAAAAAAATAGCAAAAAAAAAGGAATTTAAACGAACAAACGTAATATAACCCAAACAAACCCAAACAATATAGATAAATTATAAAAACAAATGAATTAAAAATAAAATAATAACATAAAGATAATAATGAAAATAATACAGAAAAAATAATAGATAGAAAACAATACAAAAATAAATCATATTAAAATAATTATAATAATACAGAAATGCTTAATATAAAAATAAAAATAAAGGAAAAAAGAAAGAAGAAAAAAGGGAGGGGTCTCGACCAGAACGAGCACAAATCTTGAAGGATACGACAACGACGAGGAGTCCAAGAAAACCAGGCGTGCCAACAGAACTTTCTCTCTCTCTCTCTTTGGCTCTTCCTCTCATCTCTCGTTATTAATATCAAATAACGAGATGCTCCAGAGGGCCGAAGGCATCTGTGCTATGGTATCCTTTATTAACGATGCGCTTACCGTTCCCAGGATCGCGTCTCGAAAGTTAACAAAAAAATTCACAGGTTCGAGAGGGGAGGACCAAGGGGCAGAGAGAGAGAGAGAGAGAGAGACTTCGAGTTTCGTATCGAAAGGATGCTGCATGGACGAAAACGTCAAAATATTGCAGTAGCTCATCACTGAGAAATATTTTTTCATAAAGTCTGATTTAATCGAAAAATATTAAAGTTTCAGTAATAAACGTAATATTGTTTCATTTTAAAAGAACATTTTTTAAGTGATTTTTTTATTTTTAAATAATATTTTTAAATTGAATGTTTTATTTTTAAATAATATTTTTAAATTGAATGTTTTATTTTTAAATAATATTTTCTAATGGATTTCTTTTGAATAATATTTTATGTATTAATATTCTAATATTTTTAAATATTTAAAATATTAAGATTTTAATATTTTTTAATATTTTGAAATATTCTAAATACTAATATTTTCATATTTAAAAAAAATTCAATATTAATATTTTTTAATTAAAAAACTTTATTTTCTGCTTTGCCACCCACAACCAAAATCCTTAAAAATCCCAAATAAAATAAGACACACAGATCTAGGATCTTCAAGAACCCAAACTGTTGAATAAAAATGGATTTGAAATTTGTGTGCAGTAACACCAAAAATACAACGTTAATTTTCTCCCTCAAATCCCGATGTGTTTTCAGCATCACTAAACTCGTCAATCCTGATTCGTGTAATCTATACGTAATTCAACCGGCCCAAAAAAAAAAAAATTCTTCCATTTTCCTCAATCCTGAACGCGAGGTTCTACGACCAAAAAAAAAAAAAAGTTCGAGCAAAAAAGTTGATTTAAAATCTTGATTTCACAGAAATATGATTCATCGCTTTCGTCTGCACGATAGCTAACAAAAAAAAAAAAAAATTACAAATCGTGAACCACGTTGACAACCTTGGCTCGTGGCCTCTCAGCGGAATCCTTTTGTCCTCCGGAGAAGACCCGAGCGTGCAAAAATGTTCGGCATTTTTTCCCTCTCGTCCACCTACACACCTTCGTTCCAATGGAACGTGCTGAAGAACATACTTTTTTTTTTTACCCTTTCCTCGATCGTTTCACAATGTGGAGATTTATCATTGATATTTCGTTATCATAATGGCGAATTGCTGAAATAACGAGAGAAAGAGAGAGAGAGAGAGAGAGAGAGATGACGATAATGATGATATAATTTATTAAACAGGTAAAAATAAAAATAACCTAAGAAACTTAAAGATAACTTAAAATTAATATAAACAAAGATAGTAATAATAACAATCATGACCAAAAAAAAAATAATAACAATAACTATAATAATAAAAAACTATAATAGCAGTAATAATGAAAATAACAATAATAATGAAAATAATAATAATAATAATAATAATCGTAATAATAATAGTAATAATCGTAATACTAATAATCATAGCAGAAATAGACAAATAATAACGACGTAAAAATAATAATGATAATAAAATAAGAAATAAAAATAATAACAATAATAATAATAATGAAACTACCTAGAGAAAGAGAGAAAAAAAAACCTCGTCTTTTTCATGCCACGAATCCATGCGTTATGTTTTCAGCCTCCTCGTCGACGTTCAGACATTTTTCTTCTACGGATATTTACGTACGAATGCACACACACACACACTCACACACGAAAACACTAATATTGGCACACATCGGTAGTGGAAACGAGAGGCAAATATTTCGAAGAGGAAAAAAAAAGGAGGCGTGCAAAGACGAGGTAAAAAGAGAGGTCCGAAACGATATTTTTATCCGTCGGTGTATCCTGAAGTGCGATAGGACGAGGAGAGGGGGGGGGGGAGGGGCACAAGGCGTTTAACGAATGTGGATATAATTGCACGCGATCCTAATGGTTATTGATGAGACTCGTTATTTCCCGGGTTGCATACCGTTCGAGAAACTCCCGTTGCAAGATCCGAGCCTTTTTTAAATTTTAAATTTTTTTTTTTGTTCGCGCATGCGCATTGGATACGTGGAAACACATATTTGTAAATGTGGGCATAAATAGACGTAAACGTCAGTACGAGGAGAGGAGGGGGAGGGGAAAGAGAGAGAGAGTAATTTCTCGACGAGAATGTCGACGAAGAGCTTTTGCCAAAAGACAAGGGAAGTAGGATAAAATATTTTTGTATGCGTTTGAGAAGGTGGTTCGAAAGTACTCGAGGTTTGTACAGCAGAGGAGACATTGGTATTCGGATTTACTTGAATTTTTTTTTTTTTTTTTTTTTTTTTTTTTTTTTTTTTTTTTTTTTTTTTTTTTTTTTTTTTTTTTTTTTTTTTTTTTTTTTTGTTTTTTTGTTTTTTTTTGGGTTCGTTTGGGTTTGTTTGGGTTTTACTTGATTCACTTGATTTTTTGTTTGGTTGGTTATTGGTACTGGAAATTTTGTTTGGGTTTGTTTGGGTTTTACTTGATTTACTTGATTTTTTTTTTGGTTGGTACTTGGTTCTGAAAATTTTTTTTTTTTTTCATTGAGTAATAAAGAATTTCAATCTTCCAAGAATCAATGGTCTGTTATAAAAGTTTGTTTGCGTTTGTTTGGGTTTGTTTGGGCTACGTCAACATTAGACTGTCCAATCAATCGTGCAAAATAGGTTTTCAACCTTCAAAGAATCGATTATCGTTCTGTCACAAGAGTTTTTTTGGGTTTGTTCGAATTTGTTTGGGTTTGTTTGGGTTATAGTTGACGTTTCACATGAACAGTAAGCTTTCCAAAAAATCCAGCAAAAAGGCTATCAATCTTTAAACAATCAATGATTGTTCTGTCGCGAAAGATTGTTTGGGTTTGTTTGGGTTACGAATAAAGTAGGCTGTCCAATCAATCAGGAAAAAAAGGATTTTAACCTTCAAAGAATCAATTACCTTTCCGTCACAAAAGTTTTCTTGGATTTGTTTGGGTTTGTTTGGGTTACAGTTCACGTTTTACGTCAAACTTGGCTGTCCAAGAAATTATGCAAAAAAAGAAATCAATCTTTAAAGAATCAATGATCCTTTCGTCACAAAAGTTTGTTCGGGTTTGTTTGGGTTCATTTGGGTTTGTTATGGTTTGTTTGGGTCAGTGTAGCGGAAATGAACGATTCCAAATTCGTACGGTGGATTAATCGTGTCATCTGATAATAAATCATTTCCCAACCACACACCAGTTATTACCGTTTTCTTCGAAATCCAAGGAAAGAGACTTTCCATTGGTGGAGTCATTCTCCGTTCCTCCACTTCTTTACGGGTCGGAGAGTGAATTTCTTTGGGGGTCGAGATGGGGGCATTTGTAGCTGCGGTCCCACGTCAACGCCGGTGACACTTCGCGACATTGACGATTTTGCAATGCGGTCGTTTCCAAGAGTGGCGAACAACCGGAAAAAGTCTTGAGCGCGTCAACGAGGAAAGCTGAAGAATCAGGATTTCGAGTACCGTCCTAGCGAGCTGATAGTCAACGATACGTTAAATAAAATGTCCTCGAAATCACTTTTAAACAGATATAAAATGTCCTCAAAGTTCGTGTTTTTGAGGACGTCAAGAAAAAAAATCTATTCGCTTCAATGAAACCCTAAGCGTCCAATGTCAGTGTCCACACTTTTGAGGTGTCGGTCGAGAAAATCCAAGACTAGTTTTATTAGCAGTTCGTGGTTTCACCGCGAAGTGGAGAACAAAAAAAAAAACGATCGCCAATTTGCGGCGCCGTATTTGTTCGTAATAACAGCGTTTATCGTTTTTGTGATGAACGATTCTGCCTTTTGTAAATGGAACATGGTGAAGCTCGGCTGAAGCCTCCACACGGTCATGAAAGAAAGCGACGAAAATTAGACGTGCGGATTCCTCGATACGTTTTTTTTTTTCGCGATCGAATGGAATTCCTTTTACGTCTGGATTGGGATTACCACCTAATTGTTTCGCGAGATTACTCAATAAGGTCAAGAATTGTTTATAGAGTTAACGACTGGAAAGAAAACTTATGGAATTATTGACTTGATTAAAAATGACTCGATTTTGACCAAACAAACAAACCCAAACCCTAATCCAAACTCAGATCAAACAAACTCAAACAAACCCAAACAAAACCTAATCCGAACGTAGACTAAACGAACCCAAACAAATCCAAAGCACAATCGGAACCCAGAGCAAACAAAACCCAACCTAAACCCAGACCAAACAAACCCAAACCTTTATCCAAACCCAGATCAAACAAACTCAAACAAACCCAAACAAAACCTAATCCAAACCCAGACCAAACGAACCCAAACAAACTCAAACCACAATCCAAACCCAGACCAAACAAAACCCAACCTAAACCCAGATCAAACAAACCCAAACCCTAATCCAAACCCAGACCAAACCAACTCAAACAAACCCAAACAAAACCTAATCCAAACCCAGACCAAACAAACCCCAACCTAAACCCAGACCAAGCAAACCCAAACAAACCGAAACCCAGACCAAACAAACCCAAACAAATCCAAACATACCGAAACCCAGACCAAACAAACCCAAACCCAGACCAAAAAATCCAAACAAACCCAAACAAACTCAGACCAAAAGAAACCCAAAGAAACCCAAACCCAGCCCAAAAAAACCCAAACAAACCCAAACCCAGCCCAAACAAACCCATAAAAAGTGATTATCTATTAATCAAATCATTACATTAAACGAATCATTAACTTAACCCTTAAGTAATCCTGTTTTTTCCCCACCTACAACCATTCAACAATATTTTCCTAAAGCCCCAATAAATCCCTAAGCATTTAATTCACGAAGCATTTCCTCTGTCCGTCATTTTGAAGGACGTTAGGGGTAAAAGCTCGAGCAAAGAAACCGAAGAAAGAAAATAAAAAAAACAACCTACGTAGGTTCCAGTCTGATAGAGACAGAACCAAACAATCGTTCGTCTCTGCTGTCGTTAAAAAAAAAAGCCACACGATGTTGTCTCCATCAGGAATCGCGACGTTTCTCCATCCACACTTCCCCCCTCCCCCCCGCCCCAAAAAAAAAAACATATTCCCTCTATATCTCTACTTTGCTTTGAATAACCATGCTGTCGAAGTGTAGTCGTATCATCGATATAATCCGTTCTCTCTTTCAACCCTTTCTTCCTTTTTTCCAATCGTTTTTCATTCGTCGTTTTTCGTTTCTCTATTCCTTCCTGGCGTTTCCTGTTTCGTTGGTTTTTTTTTTTTTTTTTTTTTTTTTTTTTTTTTTTTTTTTTTTTTTTTTTTTTTTTTTTTTTTGTTTTGTGTTTTTTTT
>JAPYZJ010008070.1:0-12788 GCA_030522765.1 Ophioninae sp. B BG-2022a
TATAATTATATAATAATATAATATATAAAAATATATATATATATATATATATATATATATAACCCAAACAAAACATCGAAACTTGGTTTGACAAATCTCTAAAAATGTCATACGAACAACGATAAATATTTCTGAAGCATTTTCTTCCATTCGTTTGGCAATGTTTTATTAATCTTTTTGTGTACGCGTGCGGTCTTTCTGAAATCGTGCATGAAAGGGATAAAAGTCGAACGTTTTATTCGGTTGGTGTGAGGATCGAGGCCACCAACCGGGTGAACCAAAATATGTGGCCCAGTTGATTTTCTCAACGTGTAAAAAAGAAAAAGTTCTTTCGCCCCTCGCTTCATTCGCACCCCAACCTTCAACTTTTTCCTTCCTTTCATCCTCATCCGACCAAACTTTTAACAGTCAGTATTTCATGACTAATAGGAAATGCGGGACGGACACGTGGCGCAATTGTACGTGGTGGGGTAGGAAATTCGAATTTCGATTGACCAGAAGGCTCAAAATTCTGAATTTTAATAGTCCAAAAGTAAAAATTTCGTAATTGTTTGGGTTTGTTTGGGTTTGTTTGTTTGGGTTCGTTAGGGTGATTTGAAACCCCTGATTGTTTGGGTTTGTTGGGGTTTGTTTGAGAAAGCTCAAAATTTCGAATTTGAATTTACCGAAACTACAAATTTTGTAATTGTTTGGGTTTGTTTGTTTGGGTTCGTTAGGGTGATTTTAAACCCTTGATTGTTTGGGTTTGTTTGGGTTGATTTGAGAAAGCTGAAAATTCCGAATTTTAATAATACAAATCTACAAATTTCGTAATTGTTTTCAAAATTTGTTTGGGTTTGTTTGGGTTCGTCCGTTTGATTTTAAACCCTTGATTGTTTGGGTTTGTTTGGGTTGATTTGAGAAGACTCAAAACTCCGAATTTTAATAAGCCCTAGTAAAAAAACTTACACGCAATTAAAAATGGTTAAAAAAATATAAATAAAAATAAATTAATAATAATTTATTACTGTTTAGGGTCTAATTTATTCCAAAAATTAGAAAGAGAGCGTTAAGGGGCTTTTGAAGCTCGAGATCGTCGCTCTCCTCTCCGTCAAATAAAACGAAAGATATTTTGAAGAAAAAAAAAAGTCTGGAAAACCGAAAAGGGCGGAGAGAGTAGTGGGGAGAGGAAGATGAAGATTTTCGCGGTATGGAGATATATCTCGAGTATGAATTTTTCGCGGCAAGCAGCCAAAACGTATCTCAACCGAGTTCAAGCGTCCGATATAGTTAGTTGGCTGCCCAGAAGTCTTTCGGAGGACATTTCTCGTGATAAATAAATAATTACAGTATTTTCAGTTTTCCAAAATTTCATGGGCGATCCAATTTTGGATACGAACCCAAACAAACCCAAACAAACCCAAACAAACCCAAACAAATTCATCTCGAATTCCAATTAAATACTTCAACGACAGCACTTTCAAATTTACGTATCGTTGTACGATACCTGTCATTTTCCTGCAAGATGTCATCGAGAAAAATGAACATTTCGAAAATGTTTGGCACATCGACGAAATTCGTTTTTTTGGAAGTAACAAAAATTTGTTTGGGTTTGTTTGGGTTATAGGTATAAAAATACCGAAAAAAAGGTTCGAATTTCATCGTTTTTTCCAGCTTTTTTGATATTCGAAAAAAAAAAGTATTTAGTTGTAAAGTTGACATTAATTCGGAAGTAAAACAAACCCAAACAAACCGAAACAATTTCATCGTTTTTTCCAGCTTTTTCGATATTTGAAAAAAAAACAAGTATTTAGTTGTAAAGTAGAAAGTAAAACAAACCCAAACAAACCTAAACGTTTTCCAGCTTTTTTGATATTTGAAAAAATCGTTTTTTTCAGCTTTTTTGATATTTGAAAAAATCCTTTTTTCCAGCTTTTTTGATATTTAAAAAAAACTGTTTTTTTTCCAGCTTTTTTGATATTTAAAAAAAAACTGTTTTTTTTTCAGCTTTTTTGATATTTAAAAAAAAAACTGTTTTTTTCCAGCTTTTTTGATATTTAAAAAAAAACTGTTTTTTTTCCAGCTTTTTTGATATTCAAAAAAAACTGTTTTTTCCAGTTTTTTTGATATTTGAAAAAATCCTTTTTTCCAGCTTTTCTGATATTTAAAAAAAACTGTTTTTCCAGCTTTTTTGATATTTAAAAAAAACTGTTTTTTCCAGCTTTTTTGATATTTAAAAAAAAACTGTTTTTTCCAGATTTTTCATCGTTTTTTCCAGCTTTTTTGATATTTGAAAAAAAAAAAGAAACTAATTAGTTGTGAAGGTATTTACAAGCGAGAGGGTGTCAGTCACCGCGTGTAAATCTCTCACTTTCTCTCTCTCTCTCTCTCTTCCTGTCTCCTCGGTAAAGTCCACGCTCCTCGGCTGTTAGTGAACTGTGAGCTATTGTAAAATTAGCGTCGGGACACAATGCCGGGAGACGCGTCGTCTGGGGTCGTGTTCGGGCGACCCCCGGTGGCTAAATCCAGCTTTTCGCGACGGTGCGAGTCAGAGAAGGGCATCAACGGGGAACCTCGAAAACGAGAATCGGATACGGAGGTTTCGCGCCGTGAAAACTGGCATAAGAGCACGCGCTCAAGTACGACTTATTCCAGCTTTGCTGATTCGTTAGGGACGACTAGTTTTTTTTTTGTTTTTTTTTTTGTTTTTTTTTTTTTGGTTTTTTTGGTTTTTTTTTTTTTTTTTTGATTTTGGTCCGGCCACGATACGGATTCCGTGAAAGGAATAGGATCTCTATTAAAATGTGAGGGTGCAAAAAAAGAATCTTCGGAAAGTCTCCTGTTGTTTTCAGAAGCCATTGGGTTCGTTTGGGTTTGTTTTGGGTTTGTTTTGGGTTTGTTTGGGGAGTCCAGTCGGTCATCACTCCGGAAGCAAACTTTCGAAACATTGGCGTCACTGAGGGTTCAAAAAGAGAATCTTCCGAAAGTCTCCAGTCATTTTCAGAAGCCATTGGGTTCGTTTGGGTTTGTTTTGGGGTTGTTTTGGGTTTGTTTGGGTTTGTTTGGGGAGTCCAGTCGGTCACCACTCCGGAAGCAAACTTTCGAAACATTGGCGTCACTGAGGGTTCAAAAAGAGAATCTTCCGAAAGTCCCCAGTCATTTTCAGAAGCCATTGGGTTTGTATGGGTTTGTTTGGGTTTGCTTGGATTTTTTTTGGGGAATCCAGTCGGTCACCACTCCGGAAGCTTGGCGCCGATTCGGTAGCAAACTTTCGAAACATTGGCGCCACTGACGGTGCGAAAAGAGAAAACCGTGGTAATCTTCAAAAACATGCCTGTCTTTTTCGCAAGCCATTGGGTAACTGATTTTATCGAATTGTCGTCCAGTAATAATGAAAAAAAAAAAAATAAAATGGACGATCATTCGTCACCAAAACTTGCAAACTATATTTCAACTTCCGATACAACTATACAAATTAAAAAAAAAAAAAAAAAACGTAATTGTACTAGCCTACAGATGAAAAGAGCCAACGAGTACCATGAATTTTGATAACTGATGACTATATTTCCAAAGGGTTGATAAAATCAATTTTCAAAAACGTACAAATCCCTGCTTTCGACCATACGATCCAATTTGGCATTCCAATACCAGCGACAAATGTCAAAACAGTCACCATTTATCCCTAGAGTCTGTCTCAATGAAGGACTGGATAAACGTCTACATATCCTGACTGGAAAAACTCAGTTTTCTTCATTTTTCAAAATGGAGAAAAATAAATGACAAAAAAATGATCGATTATTGAACAAGGGATGAGCCCAATCAGATAAATCGACAAAAAAAAAAACACTAAAAAAAAAAAATGGAGACCGGAAGTAGAGAAGGGATACTCACTTGGAGACATTGCCGGACTGTAGGGTAGCCGGTATCTGATATTCCGGATGAATAACGTCGGTTCTGTTGAATTCTTCAACCCTGGTGGGTTTTTCCATACCGTAGGGTTTTGGACTACCCTGATGGCCGCGTCTCTTCTGCAGTCGAAGAACGTCTTCACCATGAGCTCTGCCATAATTGTTTCGATGTGCCAGTACCAGGCTCATCAGCAGAAAGACCACTAGATTCGTGTACCGGAGAAGCATTTCCAGACGTTTGGGTTTGTTTGGGTTGGCACTTGGTGTTTGGGTTTGTTTGGGTTCTATCACGTGGCACGTCGATTGAATCGCGACCAAACGCACTTCGTATCCTTTTATGGTCCACGATCAAAAAAAAAAAAAAAAAAAAAAAAAAAAAAAAAAACAACCTAAAATATCTTTTTTACAGTCTTCACCATGTAACTTCCGGTTTTTTTTTCTGATAACGATTCTCACATTGGAATTTTTCGAGTGTGTATTTTTTTTTTTTTTTTTTTTAGCCTTATTCGAACACTCTTTTTTTTCTACTTTGATTGACAGGGAAGAAACGAGAAGAGAAGCGGTATATTAGGCCTAGAGAACTCTCGCGACGACGATCGCAACTGTTCTGTGCTCCGGTACGTACGGAGACCAAGTCGAAAGCCTCGACTTGCTTTCTCGTCCACAAACCCCTTCTTTGAGAGAACGAGAGAGGGAGAGAGAGAGAGAGGGAGGGAGGGAGGAAGGGAGGAAGGAAGGGAGGAAGGGAGGGGGGGGGAGGGATGATGATGATAATGATGGATTTTAATATGCCCCAGTAATACTTTCGGCCAATAAAGTGCAATATACAAAAATAATAAAATTAATGGTAATAATCACAATAATGATGATATAATACAATTAACAATAATGATAATAATAAAATGATAACAAAAATAAATCAAATGGAATAATGATATGAAAAAAAATAATAATCATAATAATTTAAAAAATTATTTTTATTATCATTATTTAATTTGATTTATTGTTGTTATCATTTTATTATTATCGTTATTTCATTTGATTTATTGTTGTTATCATTTTATTATTATCGTTATTTCATTTGATTTATTGATTTGATTTATTGTTGTTATCATTTTAATATTATCGTTATTTCATTTGATTTATTGTTGTTATCATTTTATTATTATCGTTATTTCATTTGATTTATTGCTGTTATCATTTTATTATTATCATTACTGTCTAAGTCTTGAAAGTCTAAGATTAGGGCATAATAAATTATACCATCATCATCATCATCATCATCATCATCATCATCATCATCATCATCATCTCTCTTTCGATGATTTTTTACTATTCGATATCGAAGCGAAATCCAGCACGAGCACGCGTCCGTATGCGAGGTTGGATTCGAACAGGCGAACGGTGTTCAGAACGCACACAAATTCGCGAAGAACGCTCGCTGCACGTGCGCTTGTTTGCAGTCTACGCTGGATGAAAAAAAAAAAAAACGTCTGCACGTACGACGCCTTGTTGGAATAAGCTTCGCGCAAAGGGAACACGGTTGGGGCAGTTTCTCGCCCGTTCGTTGGTTTTTCATCAAGATAGGATCGTTTTTTTTTTTTTCCTTTTTTTTTAGTCTAAAATTAATTATGTTGTTTGGGGTGTTTGACACGTGGTGGGTGAGGGTGCTCTTGGTAATTGAAGAATTTCCAAATCGGTTCAGGGGTTTTTGGATTTTAGTTTTTTAAATTTTTGTTTTTTTTTATTTTTATTTTCAAAAATTTTGTTTTTTTAATTTCTATTTAAAAAATTTTTGTTTCTTTAATTTTTATTTGGAAAACTTTTGTTTTTTTAATTTTTATTTAGAAAACTTTTGTTTTTTTAATTTTTATTTAAAAAACTTTTGTTTTTTTAATTTTTATTAAAAAAAATTTTGTTTTTTTTAATTTTTGCTTAAAAAATTTTTGTTTTTTTTTTAATTTTAGTGTTTTTTTGGGTTTGTCTAAAATCAAGGGTTTAAAATCAAACCCAAACAAACCCAAACAAATTTCGTCCTTTTGCCGGTATGACCTTTACGAAATTTGTCGTTTCGGAATTTTGAGTCTTCTGATCAATCGAAATTCGTTCACGAATGAATAACCGTGTTCTGATTCAATCTCGAATCGACCGGGGGAGCGTGAGTTAGATATCGATACAGATACGAGAGGGGCTCACGAAGAATGGCTCTCTCGAATCGCGTCAAGAATAATCGCCTTTGTGTTTCCCCTTGTCTATTTTAGATCCGAGGAGATCTGACTATTGTTTTCGCAACGAGGAAGATTTCAATCCTGTTTCATCAGAAATTACAATTTTCAAGATGCTCCCCCAAAATCTTGAAATTCGTACCGAAAGGCTCGAAACGATTAAAAAAAGGATTTTAACAAATTTTAACAAAGTAAAATATAAAACTGAAAATTAAAAAAAAACATTTATAATAAATGTTAATAACAATAGTAATAATAATAAATTATTATTATTATTATTTAATAGTAGAAAATATTATGTATATAATATATTATATATTATATTATTTTTATTATGTAATTATAATGATATATAATAATATTTAAATTATTATTATATATAGAAAATATATAGAATTATAGAAAATATTATTATATATTATTATTATTATTATATAATTATAATAATATATAATAATATATTCTACTATGCTATAATAATAATAACAATAATAATAATATAATAATATTTAAATTATTATTATACATAGAATATATTATATTGTTTTTATTATTATTATTATTATTATTATTATATAATATAATGATATATTCTACTATTATATAATAATAATAATAAATAATAATATTTAGATTATTATTATATATAGAAAATATTATTCTATATTACTATTATTATATAATATTTTCTACTATTATATTATAATAATTCATTATTTTTTTAAAATATTATTATTAACATTTAATATATGTTTTTCTTTTTATATTTTCAGTTTTATATTTTCCTAATTTACTAATATCATATAATAATGATTATTATATAACAGTAGAAAATAACAATGACCTGTAAACGTAAAAATAAGGTAAAATAAGATTAAAAACAAGCAGAAAAGGCGAGGGCAAGGGGGGAAGGGGATACAGAACGGAAGGAACGAAGATTCAAAAATGGAGACGTATAGAGGTCCAGACTCGGCGAGTTCCCGAGCTAGCTCGTAAAAAGCGCTGAGAACGGGCGAGGTAACTTTGCTTCTCCGCCCTGCCGAAAACACTTCATGAATAAATTTATGATAAACCATAAATGAGAATTTATTCGTCTCTGGAGTCTCGCTGCTGATGGCCGACGTTTTTTCCCACGGTTTTTTTTCCCCCTTCGTACATTTTGATTTTTATTCTTTTCGATAAAAAATAATCATGGAAACAACAATCAACGAGTCGTTGTGGCCTTTTTTTTTTTTAAATAACAGCAAAAATACGTTGTGTATTTATTGGGATTTTTTACGAAAAAATAACAAAAAAATCCAAACGAATTTTAGTAATTTTTGAAAAATTGCAAAAGTTTCAAAAATTGCTGGCCAATCGAAAAAATTTCATATTTACGGATCCCTCGAAGGAAAAAAAGTTTCTTTGTACAGGCTCATTCAAAATAAGGGTGAGAGTCAACTGTGATAGTGATATTTTCGAGTATCACTATGACTCTTCAAAAAACAACAGCAAAAATACGTTGTGTATTTATTGGAATTTTTTACTAAAAAATAACAAAAAAATCCAAACAAATTTTAGTAATTTTTCAAAAATTGCAAAAGTTTCAAAAATTGCTGGCCAATCCGAAAAATTCGACATTTTCGTATGAACGAAAAAAAAGCTTTGATGTACAGGCTCATTCAAAATACCTTAGAGAGTCAACTGTCATAGAGATATTTTCGAGTATCACTGTGACTTTTCAAAAAAACAACAGCAAAAACACGTTGTATATTATTGCAATTTTTTACTAAAAAAATAACAAAAAAACCCAAACAAATTCCAGTAATTTTTCAAAAATTGCAAAACTTTCAAAAATCGTTGGCCAATCCCAAAAATTTGATATTTGCGGATCCCTTGAACGAAAAAAAGTTTCTTTGTACAGGCTCATTCAAAATACGTTAGAGAGTCAACTATCATAGTGATATTTTGGAGTGAAACTCATGAAAATCTTGGACTAGCAAGAAACAAACCCAAACAAACCCAACTTTCGGTTCACCCGATCAAATTTCGGTTTTTAAAAATTTCAAAACACCTAACTTCGGTCGATGATCGATCAGACTGTTCGAACTGTGAGACTCTCGAGTTCGAATCTCTTGGAAATCGGAACCGGAAGTTATCGCTCGTTAAGTCCGAAAAAATTCTTCCGGAAGTAGCCCGGGGTCGTTAGAAATCCCGGCCTCGAGAATTCAGAGTTCGAAGTGTCCAGGACGAGGAAGGAGGTTACCACAGTGGCGAGTAGTAAAGTTCGAGGAATGGTCAGACATCGGAGTGATCGCTTTGCTAAAGCCCATACGTCTTCCCAGTTCTCTCAAACTTACTCAAAATCCTCTTTTTGTTCTTCGGATGCCAAAATATTTGAAGATTTTCAGAGGTCAAAATATTTGAAGATTTTTGAAGGGTGCGATAATTTGACGGTTTGTTTTTTTTCGTTCTCTTCCAGTTGTTAAACAAGAAGAAATGATGCACGATAAAAAATACCATAAAAAACCACATTAAATTATTACGAAAAAAAAAGTTGATGACTTTTTTGTGGCTTTGTTTGGGTTGGATGAAGCGTATAATTTTGAAGCAGGTATATTCGCAGAGATTGGAAGGATGAAGCGGAATACTAATGTCGAAGAGAAGCGGACAGTGAAGAGGAAAGAAGTGTGGAATCAGAGGGAGGCCCGGGGAGGCTCGGGGGAGCCCGTGGAGGCTCGGGGGAGCCCGGGAAGGCTTGGGGAGGCCCGGGGAGGCTCGGGGAGCCCAGGGAGGCTCGGGGGGCCTGAGGAGGCCCGAGGAGGCCCGGGGAGGCTCGGGGGAGCCCGTGGAGGCTCGGGGGAGCCTGTGGAGGCTCGGGTAGGCCCGGGGAGGCTCGGGGAGCCCGGGGCGGCTCGGGGGGCCTCAGGAGGCCCGAGGAGGCCCGGGGAGGCCCGGGGGGCTCAGAGAGGCTAGGGGAGGCCCGGGGAGGCTCAGGGAGGCCCGGAGAGGCCGCAGCCAGGTTTTAAATGAAAAAAAAACAACGGTAGAAAGGTGCGGATGGAAGGAGACTTCACGGTGCGACCGAGATGATGACAGCGCCTCGAATTCGCTCGGCAACCCGATAAATCATTGCCTGCGGTGGAGGATCTTCTCAGGCCGGCTACTACTTTTCGCTGCCGGTGAAAAGTTTGCCCAACACAGGTACAATCATCCTGCCAACGATTTCGGAAGAAGGGAAAACGGAAAGGGCTGCGAAACAGGGAGAAAGAGAGAAAGATAAATATATTGGTTTATTTAACTATTGGCTATTTTCCATACGTGATTTTTGTTTGGGTTTTTTTTTACAGAAAATACGAGAGAGAAATCGTAATGTAATTTAGTTTATGAAATTATTATTAATAAATATAATATAAATATAAAAAGCAAAAAGTGTGACAATGTACGTGCTCCTTCTGTGACAATGATTTTTTTTTGTTGCTTTTTTTTAAAGAGAATATAAAAGAGAAATTGCACTATAATTTAATTAATAAAATTATCATTAATAAATATAATATAAATATAAAAAACCAAAAGTGTGACAATCTGTGTGCTCCATCTATGAGAATGGTTTTTTTGTTTTTTTTTTTCAGAGAATACAAGAGAGAAATCGTACTGTAATTTAATTAATAAAATTATTATTAATAAATATAATATAAATATAAAAAGCAAAAAGTGTGACAATGTCACACTTTTGGTTTTTTTCTTGTTTTTTTTTTAACAGAGAATACAAGAGAGAAATTAGACTGTAATTTAATTAATAAAATTATTATTAATAAATATAATATAAACAAACCCAAACAAAAAGTGTGAAAACTGCGAGAAGGTTTGAGCTACGAGCAAAGTACTGACAGTAATAGTAGAAACGACGACCTAACGATGTCGCCCCACGTGGGGTAGGATGTGAATAAAAAGGGCTGAAAAAAAAGGCTCGGTGAAGAAAGTGAATTTTCGGCGGGATTTTTTTTTGAATTGCTTTCCGCGTTGATAGAGGGCGCTGGGCAAAAAACGAAAAGCGGAGAAACGGGAGACCGCGAAGTAAAGTAAAAGGAAGTAAAAGGTAGAAAAGACGAAAGGCACCAGCAGCAATTCGTCGGCCGTAAAAGCTACGGACCCGCCGCAGGCACCTCGTATTTCGGCCCTCACTCATTCTTTCACTCTTTCATTCGACTTTGTATAAACTTTCATCGATCTACTCGCCTCTACTACGGTGGATCTTTTTTTTTTCACCTTTTCGAGCCTTCTCCAGCTCTTTCCCTTCCTCTCCCTTCTCCTTCGTTTTTTCTCTCTCTCCCTCTCTAACCCAAACAAACCCAAACAAACCCAAACAAAGTTCTTGAAAAATAAAAAATGGAAATATCATACTGCACGACGAGGCCACACGCCGTGCCATATTCGATATACACGTTGGCGAAAAGTTTATCGAAGTTCCTATATAAAAAAAAAAACAACAACAACAACAAAAGTAAGAGTAAAAATCAAAATCATCAATGAATTATAATCCTATTAAAAACAAAAAAAAAAACAAAAACAAAAGTAAGAGTAAATTAAAAAAATAATCAATTATAACATTTGTGATAAAATAAATACAGCAATATTAAACGAAAGTTTAATATTGCTTGAATATTGCTCCGATTGAACAAACCCAAACAAACAAACGAAACAAACGAACCTAATCTAATAAACGCGGGTGCAGGGATTGAACAAACCCGAACAAACCCAAACAAAGCCAAACAAACCCAAACAAACCAAACAAATAAAGCCAAACAAACAAACCCATACAAACCAAACAAACAAAGCCAAACAAATCCAAACAAAGCCAAACAAACCGAACAAATAAAGCCAAACAAACCAAACAAACCAAACAAACAAAGCCAAACAAACAAGGCTAAACAAACCCAAACAAACCAAATAAACCAAACAAACAAGGCCAAACAAAGCCAAACAAACAAGGCCAAACAAACCCAAATAAAGCCAAACAAACCAAACAAACAAAGCCAAACAAAGCAAGCAAACAAGGCCAAACAAAGCCAAACAAAGCCAAACAAACCAAACAAACAAACCCATACAAACCAAACAAACAAAGCCAAACAAACCAAACAAACAAAGCCAAATAAAGCCAAACAAACAAGGCTAAACAAACCCAAACAAAGCCAAATAAACCAAACAAACAAGGCCAAACAAACCCAAACAAACCAAACAAATAAAGCCAAACAAACCAAACAAACAAAGCCAAACAAAGCACACAAACAAACCCAAACAAAGCCAAACAAACCCAAACAAACCAAACAAATAAAGCCAAACAAACCAAACAAACAAAACAAACAAAGCCAAACAAACGAACCCAAACAAACCTAAGCTAATAAACGCGGGTGCAGGGATTCAACAAACCCAAACAAATACAAACAAACAAACCCAAGCTAATAAACGCGGGTGCAGGGATTGTACAAGCCCAAACAAACCCAACCAAACCCAAACTAATAAACGCGGGTCCAGGGATTGAACTGATACTCGAAGGGCAGTGTAATCTGACGACCAACGATCGCACGCGTATTGGACAAGGCTACAAAACGTTCTGTTACTTTCGACCCGTCGTTACTACAGTCCCCAGTCTCCCCTGCCATTAAACCACTCGTTCAACGCTCCAAGCTTCGTTTTTCGTTGCTCTTTCGGAAACCCCTTTGATCCGGTTATTACATCAATAGAGTATTTTCTTTAGTACGGCGTTATACATTTGCCGCTGTCGGGAAGTCGAGTCTTTTCAATTGACCGTGAAAAGTTACGGAGGCCCGTTGGAGGGCAACTCAGCCAACGGTTATTTCACCCTTTTCCTCCGTTTGCTTCAACGCAAAACAGCTGAGAATGAGCAAAGCGTTAACGAGCTTTGATTCCCTCCTTCAACTTATCAACTTACGCCCTTTTGTTGATTCAACCGTCATTACCATCGTTTACACGCTTGCATATATTTAGGCCTGCGTGTGTCCGCACGCGCATGCCCACAGATATACAGGGTGCAAAAAAATATATTTAAAAACCTTTCGAAATTTTAGAGTGTATGTTTGGGTTTGTTTGGGTTTGTTTTGGTTGTAAAAAAAAGACATTCGAGCTGAAATCTTGGGAAATTTTCAACCACGGAAGGAATTCAACCACGACCTTCAATTGACCTTCAACCTGATGCGAGTAGAAACCACTCTTTTTGGCATCGGTAATCGAAAAATCGGAAAATTAAACGTACGAAAACGTCGAAACGTTGACGTTTTGGGTCACGTCTGACTAATGGTCCGAGTACATGTTTCGATGTAAAATTCTCGGCTCTTTCGATTGCGAATTTCTAAAATAGGGCTTCCCGTTTGAAGAAAAAAAAAACAAAGTTGTATTCGAAACGACCTTGAATAGGAGGTTCAAGGTCAATGCTTGTGTAACTATTGGATTCCTCCTTGAAAACCGGAGACTTGAGCTTGAATTTTTGTTTTCCGAACAAATCCAAACAAACAAACCCAAACAAACAAACAAACCAAACAACCTAAACAAACCTGAACAAACAAACGAACAAACAAACAAACCAAACAACCTAAACAAACCTGAATAAACAGAAAACCTAAACAAACAAACAACCGGAACAAACAAACAACCCAAACAAACAAACAACCCAAACAAA